>BRDA01005489.1:53363-74845 GCA_036984385.1 Crenuchus spilurus | reverse complement strand
CAACGAGTGAACATCGAACAACCATGACTTACAATTTGTACCACAAAAGAAACGAAGAAATAGGTTTGTAGGAATTATGATTGCACCTGGTTTAATTGGAGTCTGACACATATGTTTATACTAGGTTATACTGTATAAACACTCTCTGTTTTCATACACTTGGAGACGAAAGTCATAGACGACACTGGGAATTGTCGTTATTGACATTGATTTGCAAAGACATTGACAAGAAATCTGCAAGAAATCATCTTGGTGAACACACAAATCCCAGCAACAGAACGACGTACTGGGTGGAAGAGAACTCTAAGTCAACTACCTGTCTACAGGACTGTACAAGAAATCTTAAGAGACTATATTAAGTGTTAAGTAACAAGTAGGCAGAGGTTCACATACTTTTGTCTCTCACAAATATGTCATATTGGATCATATTTGTATACACAGTCTGAGGTTAATTTGGTCCACGTTAGTATTAAGGATGTTTGGATAAAGAAGCAAAGAAAACACCATGTTTAACATTCAGTACCAACAAGCTACAAGTGAGCAACATGACTGTGCAGATGTTTGTTATGTAGCAGCATCTTGGACTGAGCAAAGAGTCAGAATGGCTGAAAGAATGATGTCAGACTGCTACTTCAATCACAGAGAGAATTCCTCACTGATGTGCTGTACCAGAGCAGAAGTGTGACATCCTTCCTGCAGGATAAATAAAAACCCTCACTGACAAGTGGCAGGAGATGAACAAACACTTCTTGGCAAAAGGTGAGTCTGTTGTGGCGTTCACCACTCCCCCAGAGCGCAGCTCCTTCCACCAAATGCCAGCAATAAATTCTGTTTGTTTTTGTTATCCTGACAGCAGGACAGTATCGGGATTAACAAGTGTAGAGTCCGACAGCACCCAACCTGGAGATCGTTGTGAAACCAGGCAACTTCACCAAGAAACACAGAGACACACACTCAAACATGCCAGAGTACACGACCAACAGACCCTGGAATGCAAATACAGTCCTGTACATGGTCAAGGATTATGGGTAACATTCCAAATAGGTCCTCTTATGCTCTCTGACCTGAATGTCCACATGGTGATGATTTCAAAACTTGGTTAACAACACAAACCAGAGTCGGCCAACCAGAGTCGTCCCTTAACATGGCGAAGATTTGATCAACATGCAAAATAAGCATCTGTTCATTAGAATAAATGTTTCTGCGCTCTTAAAACCTGCAGTTTGCACTAAAATTCTCTTCAATGTTTTCTTATTTTGGATTCGTACAAAGATGATGGAATGCATTATTATAACAGCAGAGACACAGTTTATAAACTGATTAACCGGGGGGTGTCATGTCCTCTGTAAAAATATATTTTTTAATTTTATAATTAATTAATTAATATTAATTAATTTTGAATTTATAAAATTTTATTAACATAAAATTGTCCTATTTTATTGATGATTAATATTAAAATATATAATATAATAAAATAAAATATATAATATTTATTTTTATATAATATTTATTTATTATTAATTAATTAATAGTTATTAGTTCATTATTAATAGTAATATTTTTGTTATTACATTTTAAGCACTGTATTAATATTTATTAATATTAATAATAATTGATTTTTTTTCAAAATGATGTTACAGGAAAAACAATTCTGCAGGAAACACTTTGGAATGTGTCAACAAACACATGAGGCTTTCTCCATGAAAAGCTTCTAAATGCTTCAGTCTTTTGAATATTTTTTAAGGATGCAATGCCATGATGCTCATGAGCTTCAACAAACCCAACGTCTATTTCAGTCCAAAGGACTTAGTCACAGCACAAAGAGTGGGCAGCCACTTGCAAACGTGTTTCCTGTTGGACTGGTAAAAACATGCTGTACTGAAGTGCATGTACATGGGCCAGTCAATCATTTCAACTGACTAAACTGCAGAATTTTTGGTCTTCTCTGGCTTTTAAACCCAAATTTGTCTGGAATAAGTCTTGAATGTTTTTCTTTTACCAGTACATCTCCAAAATTGTGATTTTTTGGGTTCGAGTTCACAATTTAATTCAAAAAGGTAAACACTCATTTTATATTCATTGCGTGTAAAGTGACATTTCAAGCCTTATTTGGTTTAATGTTGATACTGTTTGAGTGGTAATTTACTCAAACTCACAATGAAATATTCTAATCATTTGAGATCCTGTTTTGAGTTTAAACCTTGAACGTGAACTAAGCTCTGCAGCCGTGGCATGCTACACATTTGGGTGCCCTAAGCACAAATTCTGTTTGGGGCTGTGCCCCACCCACCCCCCATTGAGGAGTGCAAAGTCTACAGACTCTAAATTCACAGTTGAGTGGGGGGTGGTTTTGGTAGGGAGTTGGCGGCATCAAAAATTGCACACCAAAAAGCTTTTTGTGCTTGGGTGCCCTGTGTGTGAAATTGGCTCTCCCGGAGGGGTGGTGGAGGCTTTTTAGTGAACCCATGGCTACTTGGGGCCCCACACACCGTGGTCTGGAGGTTAGGGATCCGGTCTTGTGACTGGAAGGTCGCTGATTCGATCCTCGGGCAGGTCATGACTATGCTTTTAAGCAAGGCATCAAATACCCAACTGATCCTTAGGTGCTGTGAATAGGGCTGCCTACCACTTTGGGCACATGTTCTCTCTCGACGTTTCACTGCATGGATGGGTTAACACTGCATTTCCCAGGTTTGCAGAAAAAAACACTTCTTGTTAGCCATTAGAGAGGTAATGTGATGTAACTGAGAGTCTGTAGGGCTAGGGTGTAGGGTGCATGTCGTAGGGCAAGTTTTGTTTTGGTATTCGGCCTCGGCCGCTCGGCTCGATTCGGCTTCGGCCGCTCACTCGGCTCGGCTCGGCTCGTGTGTGTGTGTTTGTGTGAATACACGCATGCAAGCCTGTAGCATGATTCCTGCTCTGTTATTTTATATAAATATTTTTTTCCTTTGTGGAAAGAGGACTTACTCTCAGTAAAACTGAGGGAGAGTCTCTGTGAGACTGAATGTGTGACGACGCACTTATTTGCATGACAAGCGAAGCACAGCAGCAGACAAAGGCTGTTAATGTCTCCATCATTCCAGCGCGGGGTGAGAGACAATGAAAGATTTTGTCATTTGGGAATTCTAGTGTTAAATGCCAAATTCCATTGTTTGCAAATCACATTGACAAAAAGCTGAACCTAATTTAATCTAAACTGGATGCTGAATTCCAACTACAGCAGAACAACTGCCTCAGTCTAACACTAGTACAATGCTAATGCATGACACAATTACCATAACATTGAGAAGTTTGCAGGATTTAAAGAGAATTTCCTAGCTTAGCAAGTGTATGCCAATAGGACGTAGCTCATCTTGACTCATATTCCTCCGTCAGTTAGCACCGGATCAGGTGACCTAATGTCTCAAGTCCTTGGCCGGCAGCACAGATGCTAACATCTTCACCAGCCAGAGGATCTGCTATTACGTTTGCGTGGTGCAGACACATTCAGGCCTGTGCTCAAACGTCCTCTCCGAGATTTATTGACCCAGAGGCCCTGTGCGGAGCTGCAGAGAAGCCTGGGAGGCCTCTGTAAAGGAGGTGGAGGGAGTGTACAGTGTCACGAAGACAACAAAGCATCCTGATGCTACCACTCATAACCAGAGCACTTCCCATTATGTCTTATTTTTATTGGCCTCATCCGTTAGTTCATGGTATCACACTACGGTTTGGAATGTTAGGCGTCTTCTCCGATGATGAAGATCGATTGAAAAGGCCGAGGCCACAAGCGAGCTGTTAAGAGTGCTGCTAAGTAAAAACATATGATCAGCTGTTACAGTATGGTGATAACAGATGCTTAGTGCATCTGTTGACTATTGACATTAATTCCACACGTGAGGCTCTGTGTGACCAGCACACGGCAGACATCTTTAACATCTTTTTACAGTCCCAGATTCTGTGGAGCGCAGAACCACTTTTGCATCCGTGCAGAACCTCTCAACAGACATGACTGTAAAAAAGTGCCTTGTTTAGTTTAAAAAAGCAAACCAATTAAAAATATTTTCACACCTGGAAGTCCAGACCAAGATCTGGACCACGATTGGTCTTTTTATTGGCTGTATACTTTGGTCTGGTTGTCACGCTGTAGTTTAGCGAGTGCACTAAAGAACTTTTCATGACACACCTACTTCCCATTGTCATCACATACGAGGGGGGGGGGTGTCCCTATACTTCACTCTGATTGGTTAATAGGAAAGCATGTGAATGATGTTGGCATGTTGTCAATTTGTTTTTGTTTATATATATATATATATTTTCTACCCAATTTTGTAACTAATGTATTTGGTAGCCTGTGGACCCACCCATTTGTTGACTCTCCCATCACTTGTAATGTCTCCGACTCTAGGAGGGTGCAAACTAACACAGGCCTCTTCCAATGCATGTGAAGTCAAGCTCCACCTCTTTTCAAAATGCTGCTGATATCGCTACCATTCAGCCAACGTGCTCAGAGGAAAGCGCAGGATCCCCAGTTCTGATGGATTGCCTGGCAGATGCCTGAGCCAGCCAACATTACTTAGTAGTGCTGGGGAGAGAGTGCCATCTTACCTGCCCGGAGAGAGCAAAATCAGTTGTTATTGTTTTGGGCCCTGGCTGCCGATGGCAAGCAGCATGACCAGGATCCAAACTCGGATCATAGTGACAGCGCCTTAGTCCGCTGAGCCACTCAGGCCCATGTGCTGCCATGGCTCATTTTTGTTGTTTTTCAGGTTCTTTTTCCTTTTGTTTACTAAATGATGACAGCCTGTCTCAACTTCCTGTAATTGGTCTGAAACTTTGAACACTTCACACTGCAAATGAACCAAACTGTGGTTCAGCTGATCGGGAACAAGATCAACTCAAACCAAATTCTGGTTCTTTGGTCTACCTTCTATTTTGGTTCAGACCAAACTGAACAGTCCGTCGGTTCGGACCAAAGAAGGCAGGTGTGAAAGCACCCTTAAAGGATGTCATAATGTACCAATAAATGTCGATTACTGATCTAATTTGAAGAAAACAGTAGGTCATAGGAGATGCCTGTACAAGGTGGTGATGGCCAGCCAAGCAGAAAGGACCTCCCCAGTTTAGCTATTAACATGCAGCCTTTGACCTCCCACCTCCGACCCAGTGGAATGGAACATTAATGGAGGCCAGACACCAACCCAAGGTAGCGGCGCAGCCCAACAGAGGGACGACTATCCTCATCATTTAGTCACCCACTCGTTTTCCAAGTTCGTCAGTCCAGCGAGGAAAAAGAGAGAGGGAGAGGAAGTTTATACAGCCGACTTTGGAGGGCTGCAAGAGCACGGCTATTTATAAAACTAGCAATCCCTTGCTAAAATTAATAAATACGCACAATTGAAGGCATCCTGTTATTTTGTGGCCAGGACTGAGGAAGTTATTTTGTGGTACACTGATAATTTTGGTTAGAACACCAGGCTATAAATACTGTCAGCGCTGCTCCCTCCCAAGTTCCAAATGAAAATCCGGTGTTTAGGAAAACAACTGTGAGGGGTGGGGGGGGATCTTTTCAAGCGAGACATTTTACTCTCGCTACTGCAAAATGACGGGTGTGTACCGGTCAAAATCCTGTCAGAGACACTGTCACAGCCGAACAAGAGAGGATCTTTGAAATCTGATGTGGTGACTGTGCAAATACTGCCAGGAAATAGTTTCAAGGGCATAGTAATATTCCAGATGCTCATGCATATAAACAACTGGGGCCGCTCGGTGGAAATTTGATTCGGCTGTCCTGTGCAACAGTGTCGCAACGTCTGTCGCTTAGACTTTCTCTGTCAGCCAACGTCAGTGACCAAAGAAAGTCGTTTTTTTACTCCAGTCTGTTGATGTGCCTTGAGAGTCGCTCTCGATGAGCTATAGGAGGGGGTAGTTCGCATTAGTTAGGCGGGAGAAACTGTAGGTCAAGCTCTAATCAGCATTTGCCCTCCTGCCAACCTCCTCCGCTGGTTGTGATCTGTCTCCGGACAGCCATCAGAGCGATTTGGAGCCCCTCTCAGAGTTCATGTGTTCCCAGGGGAAACTCAAGTGGCATTTCCTACTGAGGGCAATACCATAAAAGCCAGGCGACGGGGTAGAAGACACGGAATGGCTTTTATGGCTTAATGGACATTGTTTTACAATAGCCTCCACCAGCGCCACCACTGAGCATCTCTCATGATGGGTTCCTCCATCTTTACGCTTGACAAAGGGACAAAATGCAAGTAGAACGTAAATAAATGTACATATATTTTACCCTCATATTCTGCTTTCATAGATAATCAGCTCAGAATACTTTTAATGGTTTCCTTTGCTTGGAAAAACTAACTTTAAAAAGGTTGTTTAGGCCAAAAGTATGTACGCAATTAAAAAGTACAAATGCACACATTATAACTTTAAATCTGGAATACTTCTAAACATTAAGAACCCCTGTTGGATTCTGGTGGTTTCTTCCATGTCGTCACCGCGTCCAGGCCGCCGACGGAGCGGGCAGGCAGCAGGGGCCACCGTGACCCCAGCCCGTTGCCGTGGGATATGAGCTGGAGCCAGCTTGGCTTGTTTAAGCCTTGTTTATGGCCTCTGAAAGGCAGGAAATGCCGCTAGGGATTCCTGTCGGACCTGTCTTGTAGTTAATTTTACAGCCACGTTTTATTTACTGATGGTTATGCCGGGGCCCTTGTCATTCACGGGGGGAAACAAGCGCAGTCTGAGCTTGTTACAGCCTCCTCCACCTCCTCTTTCCATTCCTTGAAATCCCCCGTCTTCTAGTTTTCTGTTGGCAGCCCCGTTCCAGTTATGATGTTATCATTACTCTCAATCAGCGCGCTTGGCCCCGGCCGTTATCCTTGGGCATCAGAACCATTTGTTTATTCCTCTCATAATATAATTCTGCAGAGGATGTTTTGATTTGCCACCAGGTCTGTTTCTGACTGGGGTTTGTTGAGGAGCTAACTGCTTTGCACTGCATGTGAGAGGCAGCAGCCGTTAAGCTGAGAAGAGAACCATCAGCACCATTAATCATTAGAAGTTGCAGATATTAATAAAAGTTCTGTTGAAAGTTAAACTTCCACTTAGTACCACATCAGAAGGAAAGTGGATGTTTTATTATGATTTGCGTTTGATGAAATGTTTTCACGAGTAAAATCATTTAAAAAATGAACTGCAAACCCTAAGCTGACGACTTAGTATGCAAATCAGATGTTATTTATGATGTACCTGATCAATGTTATTGTTTAAATAGTTTATAATCAATACTCAGTAACTGCAGATGATGTGTACAATATGGGAGATCATGATTCAAACTCTTCTGGTCAATTTTAGCCTCTTAAATAGCAGTCTAGCACCTGATCATTTCATTCAGAGATTCATTCGTTTATTTTCTGAAATGCATGGAAATGGGAGGAGTCAGATGAACGATCTTCATTCTACTGCCAATTAATCAATTGTGGCACAAAAACATGTTGATTCTGACTCTTGGTGATAATGTTGTTGTCTTTCTCCAGACGATCCTGTCTTCTGATTTCTCACTGACTCATGATTCCTCTGATTGTATACATCCATCTTGTTGCTGACTGCCCTCTTCTTCTCTTACCTTCAACTGTTCCAGTATAACTGTCTTCACAATAAGAGTTAAGTGGGCACTCTAAATTGCCTCTGTGCACGTGCCCAGGTGGGGTCCTAGCCTGTCTGGTGCCCTGGGCAAACAACTCTGCCAACTATCGTCATTCACCCCAAAGGCGCTTCACACAACCTGGCGAGGGTGGAGCTAGGTACTCATGCCACCCCTGACGGGATGCCACCCTGGGCAGCTGCCCATATCGCCCATATCAGAAACTGCCACTTTGTGTGCCCGGCGATGGACTGGTGCCCTATCCTGGGCTTTGCCTAGACTGTGTAATGCTTATTGTGTAAATTTTAAGCATGGTATTATATTACAAATCATAAAACACGTTCTGTTCATTTCAAGATTTCTTTTACAACATCAACAGTTTGCATTTATTTCACGTACTTGCTGTTTAAAAACCCTTAAACGTGGGCAGGAAGATTCAGACTGAAAGTCCTACAAACTGCAGCAGATCTCCTCAATTGCATGTATGAACCTTGTTTTATTTTTTTATGCAAGTCCGATTTTTTGTGAGGGGGCAGAGCTCCTCCATTCACGTGGCATTTGGCGCTATCCCAGGGTGCAATGCTTCAGGGCCATGTTTATGTGGCCAGGCAGCCCTCATGTGACAGATAAAGGCAGGCAGAGCAAACAGGAGCTGAGATAGCGCACTGATAGAGTGTTCCCGCTGCTTCCGCTGCCATCTGAAACAAGTGGGCTATAAGTGGTGTGTGTGTGTGTGTGTGTGGAGGGGGTAGCTGAGAGAGTATGTGGGAGGGAGAGATTTTTTTTGGACATGCAATGGGGCCACAGCTATTGCAGCAGTAACTGCAGATTTATTACTGTCATTTTACTATAATATTTAAATTCAAATGCATAATTGTAATGCAGTAGTAGTAGTAGTACTAGAAGCTATAGTAGTAGAAGCAGAACTAGGTTTAGTAGAAGAAGAAGAAGTAGTAGTAGAAGAAGCAGTAATAGAAGTAGTAAAAGCAGTAGTACTACTAGTAGTAGTAGCAACAGTATTAGTAGTAGAAATTGCAGAAGCAGAACTAGGTGTAGTAGAAGAAGCAGTAATAGAAGTAGTAGTAGTAGTAGATTCAGTAGTAATAGAAGTAGAAGAAGTAGAAGCAGTAGTACTAGTAGTAGTAGTAGTAGTAGTAGTGGAAGCAGTATCAGTAGTAGTAGCAGCAGAAGCAGAACTAGGTGTAGAAGTAGATTCAGTAGTAGTAGAATCAGTAGAAGCAGTAGTAGAAACAATAGTAGTAGTAGAAGCAGTAATAGAAGTAGTAGAAACAATAGTAGTAGTAGCAGCAGTAGTAGTAGTAGTAGAAGTAGAACTAGGTGTAGTAGAAGAAGCAGTAGAAGTAGAAGCAGTAGTAGAAGAAGCAGTAATAGAAGTAGTAGAAGCACTACTACTACTGCTACTACTACTAGTAGTAGTAGTATCAGTAGTAGTAGCAGCAGAAGTAGAACTAGGTGTAGAAGTAGATTCAGTAGTAGTAGAATCAGTAGAAGCAGTAGTAGAAACAATAGTAGTAGTAGAAGCAGTAGTAGAAACAATAGTAGTAGAAGCAGTAATAGAAGTAGTAGAAACAATAGTAGTAGTAGTAGTCGAAGCAGTAGTAGTAGACAATAGTAGAAGAAACAATAGTAGAAGCAGTAGTAGTAGTAGTAGTAGTAGTAGAAGAAGAAGAACTATGTATAGTAGAAGTAGAAGCAGTAGTAGTAGTACAGTCACAGTCAGCCAAAGCATTCTCCTTCTATGTACAATAGGCTATCATGTAAAGTTATATAACATTTAAAATACACACTTTCAACAGAGTTGTGTATCATTGTTTCACTGACGACACTGAAATAATATCTCCATGCTTTTGCTTTCACTGGCACAGTGCAAATGATTTCTATGTAAGAGAAGAAATGTAGTCAAAATATCCTAAATGTCTCATTCTGAGATAAGATTACCAGATTATTCAGCTGAGATTTCCCCACTTGTGTCAAGTCAATTTATCTAGTGAAGTGGTCATATTCCACTGGCAGTTATTCTTTATTGGTTTGAAGCATGTTTAAAATAAGTACAATTATACTTTCAAAAAGTGATCTCTTCACTGGATAAAAACTAGATTTAAGATCATTTCACTATAGAACGTCCAAGGGTTAAAAAGCGCTGCTTCTGCCGAGGCCTGCCCGAACCTGAAGTACAAATATTGTCGAATACACATCAAAGAGTGTGCCAGGAGTCAAACTGTGACATTCAATGCCCTTCTTCTCCTCAAACACATCGCCTGAAGAGGAACTTTTCCACACCCAACATGGCCATCAATCACATCACCAGCAAAGACACCACTGACATTGGAGCTGCTGCTAGCCCATCAAACGGGAGCGGTTAATGAAGTGCTTTGGGTTGAAGTGTGGGCTAAAATGCTAGCTATTCACCTGAATAAGCATTTAGAGCCAACGCAGAGGTGAGATTTGGAGCTGAGGAAAGAGAGAAAAAGAGATGGACAGACCCAAACAGAGGCCTCATTCAAGGATCGAGTTACCCCAATCAACGAAGGGAGCTGTCCTCTATCTCTCTGAATTCCGACTTCCCGTCTCCTTATACCTCGAGGACAGGAAAGAGAGGGATGACAGCTGAGACTGCTGTCTTTTTTTTAACTAACTTTTTAAAATCAAATGTACATAATCCTCCACTTGCCCCCAGTAGCTCATCAACCAAGATCTGTTTGGCTTCTGAAATATGCTTCTTTAGCTTTGCAGCTACCAACGTCTAGAAGTGGTACATTTACCAACTAGCATCGTGCAAACTGTAGACCAAAAAAATCCCTCATCGCAAATTGACTTGACTTCTACAGCAGTAGTGCCCCACATCTCTTGGTTAAAGGTTAGATAAGCAGATTTGGGACCAAAAGTGTCCTTTATACAGGTAACGTGTTCAAACAGGTGCAATTAATACAGGTACAGTGGTAACCCTACTTACGAGCATCCCTACTTACGAGTATTCCAGGTAACGAGTCAAGATCTCTGAATATTTTTGTTCCAGGTAACAAGTAAAATTCCAAGTAACGAGTAGAGTAAATTAGTTCAATTATGCCAACCGCTCGGGGCGCTGCGGTCGTAGCATCTCCTAGATGCTAGCGTAGAAGAAGAGGTCAGTCATTACCTTTGACCGCTGTCCAGTAAAAGTGCCTGTTGAAAGCGACGCTAAGGTAGCAAAAGGTAGTGAACAAGAAAGTTAGATACATTTTACTTTTACTTTTCATATGATAAGTGTAACCATGCCATACACGTACGCCCGTCCTCCTGTCCTCCTTAGCCGCCAGCCTACACGAGCACCGTCGTCGTCTCGTTTATGTTTTAAAAACCCATATAAACACATTATTTCGCATATTAAAGTATACTGTATATTGGCCGGCTGACACGGATTAATCAGTTTTACATGTATTCTTATGGGAAAAATGCATCCAGCTAATGAGCAAACCAGCTAACGAGCTTGGCTCCTGCATGGATTAAACTCGTAAGTAGAGTTACCACTGTAATGAGTGCAGAATAGGAGGCTTCTTAAAGAAACACCAACAGGTCTGTGAGAACCAGAATTCTTGCTGGTTGGTAGGTGATCAAATACATATTTCATGCAATAAAATGCTAATTAATTATTTAAAAATCATACAATGTGAATTTCTTAATTTTTTTAGATTCTGTCTCTCACAGTTGAAGTGTAACTATAATAAAATCACAGACCTCTCCATTCTTTATAGGTGGGAAAACTTGCTAATGAGGAGTGTATCAAATATTTATTTTCCTCACTGTATACGTATTGTAGCATAGCAAGTTCTCAGAAGAAACTCAAAGCTTTAAAAACTCAGCTTTAGAAACTCCGAGAGAGGAAAACAAGAGCTATGCTAAGTTATGCTAAAGCTAAATGCTAATCCTTTTAGCTGCACAGCTCACTTAGATCATAGACTATATATACTACTCAGACACTTGTTAACCTTTGTCTTCTCTGAGACATCCATGTTGTTAATGTCAAAAAGATATAAAAAATAATAAAAACAAGTGCTGAGTCCTAGCTCTACAACAACATACTCAATAGCCGTGTTGACACTGCAGCTAAACTGAATTAGCTTCTCAAATCAGATCTGCTGAGATGACTGTTCACACTGTTATTAGGGATCAGATCTGATTTGCCTGTCCACACATCACAAGTCTGTTTGTTTGGTAACAGTGCAGGCGTCAGTAATTACAGATGTGGCTTCAGAGTTGCCAGGTTCGCTGTTTTTCTGCAAAATTGTTTTATTTTAATGTATCCATTGATAAACTTCAGAGGTGGTGGGGTGTTGGACTCTAGACTACTTTAAAATGTATTGTGATTGACAAAAACAAAACAAAAAATTGAAGTATTGAAGATGCCTTAGGTAGACTTACTAATAGTAGAAGACCCTAGTGGAGGGACCTGAAAATATAGATTAGAGTCAAACTAAAATAAGATTTAATAAACAGCAATTATAACTTCCTCAAACATCTGTGATTAGACTCTTTAGATTTTGGGTTAGTTTCTAAAGCACAGGGGGGGCGAGAGAATTCTGAACCTGGCAACCTGGGACTCCGCTGTGATGCACTGGGTTTGACGTGTCGTTCGTTGTCGTGTTGTGAGTGACATGAAAGACAGGCAGAGCATCCAGACTGACACGGATCTGTACACATCTGATTGTAAATACATTTCAAACCACTTCCACATGTGACTTGGATCAGATTTGTGAAAATCGGTGGTTTGGGCCGAATCTGGACTAAAAATCTAACCTGGGCAGTCTGAAGTGACATAACCTTAATGACATGCCCCCATTGGTGTAATGTCACATAGGTGGGCGGGGCAAACATCAAACAGGAAGTTGCCACTGCAACACGATTTAAGGTAAACCTAAGACGAACAAACCTTTGACACGTCTACTCAGAATATGTTGACTTTCCCTGTTAAATGGAGATACGAGCATGTTTACCGTGTGTTGGGAAATCTTTTTTAATTTACGGCTAAGCTTACACAAAGCAGAAAGTCAAAAACTAATTAATTCCCCTCATTTGACTTTGTACTATGACTTTAACCTCCGTGACCTTTGCCAGTTAACTTAAACCTTCTTTTGTCATGATTAAGTCACGCTACAGAATCCCCTTCGTCCAGACCCGACTTTAGCATGCAAGCAAATTCTCAGAGCGACTGTTGAACCAGTCGTGATGTGAAGCTGGGACGGGCTTCTTGGCACGCTGCTCTAGGTAAAAGGGGGATTTTCTTTCTTTCACACACAACCAGCAGCACCTCCATCATCACAGCTCTCCACTCTTCCACATTCCATCCACCCTCAGCAGTGCGTGACAGCCAAGGCGTGAAGGCTCGGCACAAAACAACAACACGGCTGGTTTCACCAGAGAGCGGCCTTTTGTGCCCCTCAGCACTTACAAAGCCTGGTGGCGGCGAGACTGCAGCTTTTCAAGCCCCTGTTTTTCCTTCAGAGAGCCGGATGAACGTTGGTGGAACAGAGATTTTTGGAGATATAGTAGAAGCCAATTTCTACGGTTTTAGTCGGCTATGGACCAAAACCAGCTCTCCGTTTATTCTCTCAGTAATAGTGAATTGGGAGAGGGAGTCTTTTTACCCAGCTAACAGTTTGATTAGTAGAACATTTTCTGAATGTTACAAATGTGGTTCTTAGAATGTTCAATCACTCAAGTTTTCTAGACGCTTCTGAAATGTTGTTCAGTAACGTTGCTGTAACATTACCAGGATGTCACCGACAGCACGTTAAACTACTGTAAATGTCTCTCCATCGTGCTCGTATTAGCCGCGGTGTACGGCATTATTTTCATCTAATGTTTGCATGTGGTCCGTGTCTTATCAGTCACTCTCTTGCCATTTATCATTTCCGCCGGGTACCCAAAATGCTGCCAAACGATTTGAAAGTGGCGGGGGCATCTTCAATTGTAATACCTGTATTTTCCGACGTCATTCTGGCTGCTTGCTGGATCACAAATCCCGCGAGACAGATTTTTAACGCGACGAGAAACATCGCCGAGTTACATCTCGCGAGATCTTGTGACAGGAGATCTCGTCACACCCCTATTTATTACAGATCATAGATGAAGTAAACATGAGCTGACTGATCTTTACACTGTACTGAACGTCCTCCAGCTCTGCTGACTCCTCCCTCTCTCCCGCTGACATCACGATATTCACAGCCAATAAAAACCTCTCGCTGATGTTAGTTCAAACGTTTGTTCCGGGAACATTATTTCCGTTACGTTACAGGATATTTAGTGCAGTCTTTTAAAAATGTTGCTGAACATTCTTATAATGTTCTCTGTTAACAGTGTTTATAATTAATGTAAGATTTTCAGATTCAACCTCCAAATGTAACCCATCCATGCAGTGAAACACACACATTAGGCTGTGAGAACATGTGCCCAAAGCGGTGGGCAGCTCTATCCACGGCACCCGGGGAGCAGTTGGTGGTTAGGTGCCTTGCTCAAGGGCACATCAGTCATCACCTGTCCGGGGATCAAACCAGTGACCTTCCAGTCACGAGACCAGATCCCTAAACACCAGATCACGACTGCTGAAGATTTTTAATTAGATCATAAGCTCGTTTAGAAGCATTTCCAGATATAAGACTTAAAGCAAGAGTGTTCTCATCTGATTGTCTGTGCTACATTTGAAGGTATATACACAACTATATCAACAACTGTACCTGATAAAACATGTTTATTGAGTTTAAATAACATTTACGTTGCATTTTGTCACCGTTTCACACTTTGACATACATCACTGTGTGAAAACGTGTCTTACAGCTTTAGTATCTACTTATTTACGTAGTGCTGTTTTATTGTGTACACTAATGACTGTGTTGAGTTTCCTAGGCTTGTTTGTTCAGTTCAGCACTAATGCAGTGTGTCCATGAAAGAGACCCTGAGGTTCAGGTCAGAGCTGAGCCAAGCCCAGCGGAAAGGTCTCGGATCAGTGTGGGAAATTGGGAATGTGCAGTATGCCAGATTAGAGGAAATCTGCTGGCCTCTGCAACATACGCCATCACTTTTCCCAAGACTTTTCTCTGCATGACCAAGCTGCAGAGCTTTCCGGAAGAATGTCTGGACAAAATACTTGCATGCAAATAAAAAATCAGTTGAATATTAGAAAGTCTGATAAATTAATTAGAGATGATTTCTAGATCATTACTAACACAACTTATGCCTTAGTCCAGCTCATCACCAGCAGCTGTTCAGACACACAGATTTTTTTCTGAGGTGTTTGTGACTATAACTATATGACTACTCAGCAGTCTGATAAAAAGCTTCATTTATATGCGCACTTCAATTAATACGATTTTAAAATGTGCACATACTTCCATTTAGTGCATGTTACTAACATCGAGCATATTTCTTTTGTTTAATAAAGTGTTCATTTAGAGAAATGTCAAAGGAAATAAATCAGATAATTCAGAAACCTCAAAAGTAAAAATCACTAAAAATCAAATGCTTTTTATTATTATTACTCTGTTTTATCAATCTTTTAAAGACCAGCTCCCTGTCACCATGTTCCCTTACAAATCCCTTACCATGGTAATACCATAAAAAGTACCATAGTAAAACCATCATGGCATGACCATGTTTACTTTGACAATGCATAAATGGCTGTACCATGGTACTACAATGTAATTCTACAGTAACAAATTTTACCATGGAAATACAGTAAGTGTTACCGTGGTAACATGGCTAGTGTTACCGTGGTAACACGGCTAGTGTTACCGTGGTAACACGGCTAGTGATACCGTGGTAACACGGCTAGTGATACCGTGGTAACACGGCTAGTGATACCGTGGTAATATGGCTAGTGTTACCGTGGTAATAGTTAGTTTTACTGTGACAATAGTTAGTTTTACCGTGGCAATTTAGTTTTATCATGATAATACAGTAAGTTACTGTGATAATACAGTTAGTTTTACCATGATAGTTAGTTTTACTGTGTTAATACAGTACATTTTACAATGGTAATACAGTTAGTTACCATGGTAAAACTAGTTGTTACTGTACTATCACCAATACAGTACTATGGTATTACAGTCATGGTAGTGCCCAAAAAAACATGGTTCACCATGATAGCTTTACTATGGTAATAGCATCGGATACCAGCATGTAATGATGGCAGTACTGTGGTATGTGTACACAATACTGAATAATACCTTGTTATGGTATTACAATCAGATACAGATGTTTACATAATTATTATTCTTCTATTTAAATTATTTACAGAATTACTCACCTTGTCCAATCAGGACCTGTAATCTAATTGGTCTCAACTGGACTACTCTATTCTGACTGAGGTGTATTGGATGTTTCCTTTCCTGACTGATCTGTTTGTCTGATTATTAACAGATCAGTAGGCATGTAAATGTAAACAGTGTGTGAATTATCACAGTCGCCAAAGATAAAATGGAATATAGTGAATGTTAATTTCTCTATTGTAATGTACTGACAGCTCTGGTCTGGGTCTACATGGACTGACCTCTGCAGATACACACAGAGAGGGTCACCAAGTCAGCAGGAAGCACTGACAATACAGCTTGGGCTGAAGGGGTTAAATGTGTTATTCATCCTTGCTCAGAGACGAGAAGAAAAGGAGGGGTGGAGGGAGAGGAAGAGAAAAAAAAAGAAGACAAAGAAGTAGGCACAGCCCAGCCACCTGCCACATTCCCCGACAAGCATCGAGCCAGCGGAAGGAGCCATTTCTGCAGGAAGCCACGGCGGCTCAGGAGACTCTTAAACCCATTACAGCGGCCAGAGCCAGCACGCTTGACTAGAGCGTTTCAAAGCAGGAAGGAGCTTCAGCCTTCACCCTGGGGAGGGAGGGAGGGAGGGAGAAAAAGAGAGAGAGAGGAAAGAGAGAACTGAATGGATTAAATAACAAGCATTACCACCAGGCTTCCTTACACCTGACTTCACCAGGAGATAGAAGTCAGAGCTTCGAATGAAAACCTTTGACTGACGAGATGGAGAGAAAGAGTGTGGCTTGCAGAAAGTATAGACAGAATACTAAAAACAATTGCAGCAACAGGAGTTGGGAAAAGTGCCAGCTCATGCATTTTACACCCTATTACTCTGACCCAGTTTCCTCAAAACACTTTCCGGCCCATTCAGGTGCCAGCAGGGCCGTTTCTAAAGACCGATAAACTTCCCATCCACCCTAATGATACTACAATAAATAAAAATCAATCAACAAATCCTAAAATGTTGTAAATCAAACAGCCTGACTGGATGTTCATGGCACAGAAACAGTAATGGTTTTCTTGAAGGATTCGCTGAAAACCAGAATGTCAAAACGTTCTTGTGGAAAAACAAGGCCCGGCATGGTGCACTGCCAGCCCGACCGCAGGCAGCACGTGTCCAGCTGAGGCCCACACACTGGGACCTGTCGAGCTCCGTCAATCTCGGCACCATCATCTCAGGGGCCCACTTGTGGCACTGGCCTAAAATAAGATAACACGGCCAAACACAAACACCCTGAAAATCAACACGCGCGAAGGGAAGCGGCGGAACTTTCCGAGGAAGCTGTGAAAACACATGGCCTCTTTTCTTCCTTGTTATTCTAGGTTATTTTTCTCTCGCTGTCATTGGCCTTTATTTCCAGCCATTAAAGGCCACTCCAAAAACTCAAACGTTAAGATTATTGCCTCTCTCCTCTTACATCGGGGGGATTTGGGTAGGTAGGAAGCACTTGCTGTGCGGCCTCCCTCCATGTTTTCCTTGGCTAGAGGGAACAATGTAATCATTCTGCTTCACACCAAGGGCACTAGCAATTAGGCCTTTTATTCCCAAGTAGGCACCCGCTAGGAAAAAATCCCCCAAGAATGTCAAAAAGAACAAAAGACAAGCTCCTTCAAGCTAAAACTATGACCCAGGTGTTTTGAGCTAATGCTAGTGCTAGCTAGCCTCTAGACTCGTTTCTCATCTCCTGGTTCCTCTCCTCCTCCGCTGCCTTGCTCCCCCGCTCCGCCTCCAGCACCTGCATCCCTCCGGAGGGGGAGGTTCTGGAGAGGAAGCCCTGCAGGCATCTCCCAGATGGTTTCCAAATTGCACCTTCATTATGCGCCCCCGCCCTCATCCAGCTCGCCAGCGCACCACCGCTGCTTCCTCAGGCCGCCACACCTCGCGCTGATGGAAGGAGCAAGCAGGCTCACACAATGACAGCTCCAGCAGCAGAGGCGGGCTCTGCTGGAGACTGACGGGCCTAGCAGCAGGTATTGGTAATGGATTGATCAATCGTTGGCAGATGTGCTGGATGAGTGACTCCAAGTCTTCTCCTTGACATGATTTTAAACACAACTGCAATGATTCCCGCACATTTGAGAGTTTTCCTGTTCTCACGGCATCTCTGCAGGCATGCCGGGTGTAGCTATTCCAAAACCAGAGCTGTGAAAGCTTTGCAGAAGTCACATCATCATAATTATATAACTCACTAGTTTCGGAGTAGTTACTGAACTGAATAACACGGTTCAGGGTTATAAACATTTTAAATTCAAAACCTAACATGCTTATTATTCTTTAAGTTAACCTGGATAGCAGACCATCCTGGAGCCAATCAAGCCAATTAACAATTTAAATCAGTGTTGTTCATAATTTAATTGTAAAAGGCAAACTTATGTTTAATATTTATTACATGTGAAGTGACATTTTGTTTTACTGAAGATCAGAAATTCAGAATCTCAAAATAATCAACAAAAATTTACTTTTTCACAATATTCTAATTTTTAGAGATGCTCTAGTATTATAGACCAAAACTGGCCCGGCTGCAGCAGTCATTTGTAAGGTTTGTCAAGGCATTTGAACTCTGTATAACATGGCCCGAATACCTACCATGGGAAATGGCCCAACTACGTCCAGTCGACTGTGTTATAGCAGAGTTATGGTTTAATTCAGGTTAAATACAGGCTGTGTTCTGGCTCCTGGTTTGGAAAAAGTCATCACTGTCATTCCTCGTTGATATTTGGACCAATGACAATAATAAATGTGGGTCATAACTTTTGGCATTAGGGCAAGAATAGAAGGGGCGGAACGGTGGCTTAGTGGTTAGCATGTTCGCCTCTCAGTGCTCTGGTCTTGGGTTCGAGTCCCCATCTGAGCGGAGTTTCCATGCTCTCTCCGTGTCTGCGTGGGTTTCCTCCGGGGAAACATGGAGATCAGGTGAATTGGCTACTCTAAAATTGTCCGTAGGTACGTGTGTGTTTGTGTGTGTGTGTGTCACCCAGTGATGGACTGGCGCCCTGTCCTGGGCTTAGTTGAATAGTGTGAGGGGTACAGGACTAACCACGACCCTAAAAAGGATTAAGCGAGTGTGATAATGGCTGGATGGGAGGAATAGAAGCTGGAGATCCTGGGCATTTAACAGGTGAAACATAATTTGTTAGCTTAAGCCAAACAGACTCTACGTAGCCTTCAGAATTACATTACACAACATTACTTACAGTCTGTCTACATGATTGAGAAATGTGTTCAAACAACAATATAAACAAGAGAAATGTTTACAGATAAAGGGAAGCTAATGGGTTGTTGCTAAGGCTGTGTTCAGACTGCATAGATCAGATTTTTGGTCTATCTAGATTGTATCCAGGTTAATTCCTGATAGTCTGGACAGTCAAAAACCACATGAAATCCAACTTTGAAAATCCAAATCTGATCCAAGCCACCTTTGGAGAGGTTTGAAATCCAATCACATTAGTACAGATTCGTCTGTGGCCGCTCAAATCGGATTTTGAAGTGCCTTTCACGTCACTAACAACAACATCAAACTCAGAGTGATGTGTGTGCGTTACTAAGAAGCATATCACAGGTTGCCAGGTCCCGAAAAACTCTCCAACCCTCTGTCTGATATCCAGCTGTCCAAAACAAGTTTAAAACTAACCGCAAATCTAATCTAATCTAGAGTCTAATCACAGATGTGTGAGGAAGCTATAATTGTGTTTTATTACTCTTAACCCTTAAACAGGCAACGTGCACCACCAGATACATTAACTCTGACATCCTGTAGTGGATGTTTTCACTCATTCATGTTATCATTCATCACATTTCAGTCTGTCTGATGCAAAGTTGCAATGCACTCATTTGTTCTGAATGGACTTTGTATATTTGCATACCAAAACTGAATAAATATGCATGGCATGTTGCAAAAAAAGCAGGGAATATAAAATCTCATTATTTACATTTGCATTCATTGTTAAATAAAACAAAAGACCTTTTTTCTACCTTAATAAAACAATGTATCCTGGGAAATATAAACTACACAACATGTGTCCCAGCAGAAGCTAATCTGGGATGGTAGGTTTGTTGCAGATGCAAAACATTTAACAAGGAACGATCAGGACTGAAGTCATGTAGAAGCACTCTCCTAAACTCCTGTGTACCCAGCCCAGCACACCATTGCATGTGATGGTCCCCCTCTGTCATATACTGTGTCCTGTCTGGGTGACATCGCTGGCAGAACTGCACTATTTTGACAGAAGGTTCACTGGAAGTGCAGTCACTGGAATCTGAATCAAAGTGATTCTGATTATTTATGCCAACAGACAAAACTCATTAGCCAGCAATAGACATCCTTGTGTAATTGTTCATATAATAGGGTTATGCCTCCCAATGAGAATATTGTGCCCTTTGCCACAAGCTGTCACAACGTATTAGGTCAGCTACCAACTCCTTTTTTATAACAGCCTTATAACGAGTGCACTAAGAGGGTAGAGATAGATCTCCAGCCTTAGTTTGTGTGGCCACTATAAAGATGATGTAGTCTCTGGTCATGGGCGTGCTATTGCAAAGGAATTTGGGCTTAAAAAAAGATGTATAGGTTCCATATGTGACTCCAGCTGTCAGCTGCTTTCCTGAAAAGGACGGACTGAATGCTAGCGCTAAGCTAATGCTAATGTTTTTCAACAGACTGGAGACTAAACGTGGTCCAGTAGTTTTCATACAATTCTACAAGGTGTCCCATTTGCTTTACCCAAACATCCGTGAATAACTTTAATACTAATGAAGATCTGGTGATGAAATGTGGATTAAATATACCTGTGAAAAAGATTGACAGGTATGATTGCAGTGCAGGTAAACAGGTGTTTATTATGACTGATGACTAATAACCGTGGCTGTAGGAGTGGAGGCCGGCGCCCATCCAGCCGTCTCCATCACCTGCCGCTACAATGAGACATTAATCCCTTAGTTATATTGGTGAACACAGCACGAGGTATTTGTTAATTCACCCTGAGAACTGTGCAGTGATCTGTGTATAATGTATCCGTGCACAGTACAGGAGGCGTATAATGTATTACATGTTCAAATACATTTTTTTGTTGCTTGAACACAAATTTTATTATTATTAAACTAGAATTCTCAAATCTCCGAAAATTTTCGGCATGATATTAGCGTGCGTTCAGGGTCTGTCCCTGTCTTAATTATGAATAAATAGACAAATTATGATTTTTATTTTATTAATAATTACTAATTACTATTAATAATATACTAATAATAACTATTAAACATTATTATGACTAATAAAATAAAAATTAATATTAACCATTAATAAAATATTTACACATTACATATTATTTATAAATAATAAACTGTTAACCATGCCACTCTGATATCACGACTTGGTGTTCTTGGTTTCTCAGGTTCAGTTCTTTCTTGGTTCACCTCCTATTTAACAGATAGACGTCAGTTTATTCACATGGGCAATTGCAAATCTGATACTGCTCCAGTTGCCCAGGGTGTTCCCCAAGGCTCTGTGTTGGGGCCACTTCTTTTTATCATTTACATTCTGCCCCTTGGTGATGTGATACGT
>BRDA01005489.1:23288-52558 GCA_036984385.1 Crenuchus spilurus | reverse complement strand
AGGACACAATTGTGTTTAAACGGAACTCAAACAGTCATTATGACTATTTTTTTGTTTACCTATTCCACCTCTATGTAAAGCGTCCTTGGGTTTCTTGAAAGGCGCTATATAAATGGAAATTATTATTATTATTATTATTTTAGCAGTCTATGCTCCACTGATAAGGAGTCTTTAGCTTTAGTATTAGTATTGTACAGCATCATATTTCAATACACAATGCCGAGTATAAAAACTGTTACAAACACGGGCAATAAATCTTCTGATGTGCCTGCAAGAAACTGTAGCAAATGATCAATATATTTAATAGCTCTCATAATAAGATTGCTATGATATTCTTCTGATATACTTCTTAAAAATCATCTGTTAATGGAATAAGACACTTCTAAGTGAAAAAAAAGTCTAAAAGTAGGTCAGATAATCATATTCCATACTTACAATTATGATTTAATGAGAAACATTAGACATATTGACTAGATGCACATGGATAAAAGATATTACATCAGTATTACTGACAAACTCAAGGCAAATTTGTGTTAACACAGGATATTTCACTTGGATATGCAAGTGTAACTGTTGTTGTTATAACCTTTTAATTACATATTTACTCATTTAAATCTCATCTTTTATGAACTAACACCTGAAGGATGTAAATGATCTGATAATGGATAAAAAAAACAATATATAAGAAGTCTTGCATTAGTTTGAATAATCTTATCATATTCTTCCAAAAACTTTACAGTAGACATATTTCACATACTGAATACATTTAAGATGTTTGCAGAGATATAATTTTTTCATTCTGACATTTCTTTTCATTTCATACTGACACTGACAATCCTGCAGTCTGGCTGTTCTCTGCAAGGCTGTAAAAAAATGACTTAAGATTACTTTTTTAACTCAGGAAAAAAAGCACTACAGTGGACTCTTAATTGTATTTGAGGTCCACACTTACTATTTCATTCCTGTAGGCAGGGCCTTTATGGAGTAATCATTAGCTTTGATAGAAGGCCGACTCGGCCACAGTGGAGGTTCTCTCTTGGGGACGGTGCACCTCGTGAATGAACAAACACCAGCCAAGCAGCAAGAAGCCCATGTGATGTGAGAAAAGCCCTCCAGTGTATAATCGATCCTGGAATCTCATCAAGGGCTTTCTTGATAAAAAGCGAAAAATGGAGACACATGTTTTCCATTCTATTCCTTCTCTCTCTGACTATCATCATTTATACTGACATACACATGCATGTCAAAGATGTGTGTAAAGTCTGCATTAATTACCCTGTGCTCTGCAAACCAGACCCCAAAGAGCTACAAACAAATGTAACACAACTATGCCAAAATGTCCCATTTAGTTTATTTAAAATTTAGATTTAGAGTTTTCACCTAACACAGCGTTTCCTGTTTGCTAAGCTACCAAGCTGGACTGTGTTGTTGTAGCTAATTACATCCAGGCTGGATAGCCACCATGCTAATGTTAGCATGATTACACTACCAAAAAACATGTTACTTTTTTTTTTTTACACATTTTTGAAATAAATAACACTCTAATTGCCCATATTCTGACAAAAAAAAAAACGATTTCTGGTGCAGTAGCACAGCTATGGGAATAACAATACATTAGCCACCATGCTAACAATAGTTTGATTACATTACCAAAAAAAAAACCAAAACAAAAACATGCTCATTCTATCTAACCATGTGACTTTTAAAAACCCACATTTTTTAAATGAATAACACTCTGTATTCCCATATTCTGACAAAAACAGGATTTCTGGTGCAGTAGCATAGCTATGGGGGGGCCTTAGGGGGCCTACGCCTCCTCAATTTTCTGACACAGAAACGTTCTCTGATGCCTGAAAAAATTAAACAGAATGTAAGGGGATCATGCACTCTTATACTAGATGAACCCCAAAAATGCTGAGTGCATTCTCCTGCCTTTTTCCCACCTTAAAGAAATAAAGTTCCTGAGGTTATCATTTTTTTACAGCAAATGTCATCACCATAGTATTGTTTATATTCCACACGCTGCTGATCATTGTTTTAAAATTAGCACTATGCTAATATGTAAAACGTTAGCCTGTCTGTCTTTTCTATTCTATCAGCTGTCATAGCTAAATGTGAGAACTGTATTTATGTTGTGAAACCTCCCACCACAGACCCATCAATTTCTGTACATGTGCCTTCTTTGTTTACTTTCTCCACTGGCTCTTTGCTTGTTTATCTCATCCATGTGCCATGTCTCCACCCCCAGTCACGTCATGTCTTATCATTGCACAGCCCTGCTGTCTCATTTTCAACCTGATTATGTTTGGTATATGTCTCATGTCTCACAGTCTTTGTCAGTCATTGTATTGTCGTTCATAGTTTTGTAATGTCTTCAGGTTCATGTATTGTCTTCCATGTAGTGTCATCAGGTCTTTGTAGTGACTTCACATCATTGTTTTGGTCATAGTCTTCAAGTTTGTTTTACAGCCACAGCATTTGTAATAAAGCCTTGTTTTTGGAAAACACCGCTGCATGTTTTGCACTGAACATTAAAAATTGCTAACTGGCCCACCAACCTGTAATCAGGCTTCCCCAAAATGAAACTTTGGTTATGCCTCTAATCCAGTGTAATCATACTTATCTGCTTTGAGAAATACTTCCCATAACACTTTCAACTGTAAAATAACAAGCAACTTGCATTATATCCCAACATAAAGCAATATTATTCATTTTAATATTTAATGGTACTTAATGGTACATTTCATTTCCCCACATTGTGCTTGCATTAGCATTTCCAGGACTTTCTAGAAAGTAGAAAGTACAAAGTTGCTCGAGAATACAGCTTGATTAAATGTTACTTTGCTACTACACACCTCTAAAGATGTGTATCTGTTACTCCCCCATCCGCTTTAGCTTAAACCGCAAAGAGGGCAGAGTAAAAGCACTTTGAAAGCCCAGCAGAAAGGCAGTTACAATCATCATAAGCAGGATGCAACTCATCCAAATTCAATTTCAAGCACATTTCAAATGAGCAGAGCGTTGTGTAAAACGAGGCCTTTATGTGAATTGATCTTCCCTCTGTACATCCTGTCCAGTTGTGCTTATTTGTATTCCACAGAAGTGGTTAGCATTTGGCTCTTCGCTCACTTCCTGTCAAAAGCAGTCATTTATGGAGCCCACGTTTACACATTGACATCCCGCTCAAATATATAGTTCTGCTATAGGTTGCCGGCTTCTCAGTCACTGTATCGTCATCTTGTTTGTCACTCATACTAATTCATGGAAGCCATTGATAACAGCTTAACAAATGGCACCGCTCCCGTATGTCAATAACCGATACATCTCTGTGAGTGTAAGGCTGACCTGCAGTGACACTGGATTGTACTATGTGATATAAAGTCAACACTGTGGGGAACATTAACCACAGTATAACACAAGGCCATTTCCACTTTCATGGGCCAGAAGACCTGAGGCTATTAGACCACATAGTGAATTAATCTGCAATGGAATTATATGACCAGATTTGACTCTGACTGACCTCAAGTCTGTTTGAACCCGTCTTGTTCTCGTTATCCTTTTTTATTTCATCCCTACACTGGAGTATGTTGATTCTGTAGTTATGAGAGTGAGGAATTGAAATGTGGGCCCAAGAAGTTAACCATGCTGTAAAAAATAGTTAAAATTACTAACTTGTTAACTGCACTTTTCACACAGTAGACATGACCAAGTGATGGCTGTAATGATGGGGTTTAGTCAGTCTACATCTGCAGAGTGCATTTATTAGGGACATTAAAACAGGCAGGGCTCAAAATAGTACCAGGCAGGCAGCACAGGTATATCCATTTTTCGAAAACAGTAAAATAAGCAAGGAAGAATACACAAAGGACTATATATGAGTTTGTGAATGAGTCTATAGAATAAGCTCCAGCTGTGACAGGTTATGAGTGGGAGTATCATGAGTAGAGTAGAGCCCATCCCTGACAGGAGAGTCCATTAGTTGTCTCCCCAGACTGGAGTCAACTTGACAATGACTTTTTTCATATTATCACTGTCAGAAAAAAAACCCTTCTGTCTACAGGAGAAAACTTTACAGCAGAAGGAAAAAATCCACAGTGTAAAAGGCATCCATTGTTTTCAAATGATGCCATAAATGGACATACAAAATTTTGTCCAGCTGTCAGAGTCTATCTGTCTCTTTCAGAATGTGTCGCATACAAAATCAGTCCAAGCTGAAACACATCAGTGTAAAAGGGACAAGCCTAATGCCCTAAAGGCCGAATAGACAGGCATGTGTTTTGGTTTCTACATTATAGAAACTGGGAATTGGACACAGGTTATATATGCAGCAAATTTCCATATATGAACTGTATGGAATATGGAGATAAAATGCAAAACATTGACATTGACAAAACAATGACATAATGCATGTGGATCACTGAAGGAAAAAGCGGCAGTCCTGGTACATTGCGTGCTATATGGATGAAGTCTACTGGTGGAGGAGGTGCCCCAGAGGACTGTGAGCTGAGGTATCCGCCTTCACAGGCACCCACAGTCAAAGATAAGAGGATTAGACAACTATTATCAGCCCCAGGGGGGCATTAGCCTGGGCTAAGAAAGCCTGTTAAAAAGGCCAGGACCTTGGCCCTTTGTTATGACACAGTAATGGAAGAGTGCTACACTGCTGGTAGGGAGAGGCAGGGCCAAGGTCAAAAAGCAGGCTACTCTTTGCTGCTGTCTCTGTTTTTCATCCCAGAGCATGACTGGTTTAATAAAGGTTTGTCAGTGGGTTCTAATGTGCATTCCTGTACATAGTACTTCATAGTAAAGGGAGAAGCAAAATGGACAAAAACATTTTTCAATATAGAGTTGCAAGATTACTAGACCTTGTATTTGCTATTTCATCAGAAACACTTATCATATTGGGGTACTTTGTATAGCAGTTATAGCCCATCTATGATTGCCTCCCCTCTACCCCAAAGGGACATTCATATGACCACCACTGACCAGATATTATCTGATCAGAGATATATATGGTCAGAGACTAACCATTGATGACAGGCTAGATGCTAGCTAACAAGCTGTGCATCAATATATTGACTCTAAGTCTCTTACTGTACACCAACAACAAGGTGGAGCTACATTAGGGGGGTTTCTGATAAAGTGGATGGCAAGTATACAGCAAAACCCAACTACTCATGCACCACACACTCCACCATGACACTTTCACTACCACTGCTATGTTGGAATGGTCTGCCACCCAAATAATATTTGGCTAGTGATCCAATGTTGGTCAGTTTCCATTGATGGACAAGGAAGAAGCTTTGTAGCAACAGATGGGTTTGTATCTTCAGTCAAGTTGGCTCCAACTTTCTCAAGGTATAACCCTCTGAAATGGTGTTGGCAAATTCTGTAAGTTGTGAGTTGGAGCAGCCACAGACCAGACTTGTTCTCCTGAACATCTCACAGATGTTTGATGCCACTGTCATTACATACTCACTACTGCTGGCTGGGAGCACCAGACAAGGCTTTTAAAAGCCTGGCAGTCATCTGATCATAACAGTTAAACCTTATGTCTGCATGCTTGCATATTTTTCTTCAGCATCCAACACAGTGTCAATGAGAACTAAATGTTCACTTGATATTAAATATATTCCAGACTTCCACCATTGTTACTAGATAATCAATGTTACTTGTTTCATTTGTGAGTGGAATTAATGTTAGTGCATATGGTCTGTGTTACTTAACCTATAGATGCACCAATATGGTAGGTGTTTCTGCTAAAACGGCCGATGTCTATATATAAGGCATCCAATAAAATGGCAATTCAGTGTATGAAATGACTTAAATGGCTCAAATACACATGCCTGTGTTTTGTTTACCAGCTGAACGCTATTCTGTCTTAGTGCGGAGCGCTGAAGGTTAGTCTTGATCGTGAATAATGCATTAAGTGAAGGCAATTACTGCCTTTCAATGTTTAAGAGGCACACAATGACCACACTGTCATGCGTTCCCCTGGACTGGCATCAGGAATGGAGGAGGCGCTGTCTTTATTTAACGTTGCCAATGAAAGTCTCTTATTGAGATATTAGAGGAGGATAGCCTTGCGCCTGACAATTACTGTCAGTCAAAGGGAGAAGGAGTGTTAGGTGGGGGTCCAGGGACCCCTAGAGAGGCCATGCAGCTGTGCTATGCCAGGCGAACACAAGGTATTGACGGGCAAGAAGTGGCAGGAAATTCCCCGCTAGCACTGTAGCAACAGGGCATGGAGAGGGCGGCCGCAAAGTCTGTTCCGTACAATACAGGCTAGTTAGAGCAACCTGAGTCAGCCATTCTGCTACATTCAGTACTGGAGGCCAGGGAGGGGGGTTACATTCAAGCCCTCAGCAATCACTGCCAAAGCTTTCTGTGCTGGATAGTCCTTCTTGGCCAACCTTGATGCTTTCCCACCATACATGACAACTGAAGAACAGAAATAAACCGTAGCTGACACAGAGTCAAATGCAAATGGACACAGAGAAAAGGGAAAACATAAAAAGGAATGGTAAGCAGGAAAAGGCTTAAAATACTCCAGCTCAAGAAGAAAATGAAAAATATGACATATCACCTCTGTCTTACCAAATATACCAACTATATTCTTTGATTGCATTTGAAAATGACATGACTTTAACACTGCATGAACAGTTAAAGAGCAATAGTCTAAAATGACTTTGAATAATATTGTGACATTAAATTCCATTAACATTTAAGAGCATTTTTCCTTCTGTAGGAAAGAAATCCAAAACGTTTTGCTACAATAGTCACACCATTCAACACTGTCCTGCTGTAATGTGCTGACAAAATACTCTAACTGTACAAGCCCATTAATCACTGTGAATGACTATGTCCATCACTATTTCTCTGACCCCTGCCCTTATAATGACCCCAAAAACTCCTAAACGCACACACATACACACATACCCATACACAACATGTGCTCCCTCACTGTCCAGTAGTCAATATTTTCTGAAAGATGGCCTCCCCAGGGAAGCGACAGGCAATCTCGTGCGTCTAGAGGCTGTGTGCAATGAAAGCGCTTGTGATTGCATTCGACCGAGTCTTAAAAAGACGTAATACATCAAACGGGCAACAGATAAAAAGCCATTGTGGGCAAGTTAATCAGCCGAGTGCCTTTCATGGCCACACAACCATTTGTCTCAATATTATAAATAAGGTCCCCGACACCATCTTTCATTAAAAAAGCACAACCGTAAATAACTAGATAGCTAACAACACTGTGTCTGGTCCTTTGAAATTGCTGCTGCGGATTCAGCCTTGGTTGAATTGCTAGCCTTTGTTTTCTCAGAAAGTGTGGGTAAGAGATAGCAAGACTTTAAGGGCACAAATCACTACATGCTTTAATACTTGCTCCTACAATACCCACACAAACCTGCACTAGCCAGAACTTGTTAATCATAATTTAGCGGTGTTGTTAGCATTGTACAGCTTTTTTTCTATAATTTAGTATTGTTGTTAACATTGTATGCCTTTCTTTAGCACTGATGTTAGTATTGTAGACTTTTCTTTCTTAGCACTTTAGCATTGTTAGCACTGCATAGCTTTCTAATTTAGCTTTGTTGTTAGCATTGTATAGCTTTCTCTCAATACTTTAACATTGCTGTTAGCATTTTATAGCTTTCTTCCTATGATTTAGCATTGAAATATTTCTTATATTTTGGCATTCTTGTTAGTGTGGCATTTCTTACTTTCTCTTTATGAAATGATGGTAGGTTTTAATAAACAATAGCTTCTTGATAAAACCACTCCACTCTCCAAATCTCTTGTGACATGGCCTTTCAATCAACTAACAGCCACAAGAGGTTCACAGCCAGGGAAAACAATTGGAAAGATCAATGAAAGTACATCTAATTTCACCCTTGGCTGCGGAACTACAAACAGCACAATGCAATGTGGCATACAACAAAGACTTTATTTGAACTCAGTCAAATACCAAGTGTGGGGTTGTGAGGTACAGTACTTTTTTAGGAAGCTCATAAACTTCACAATAAACAACAGGTAATGGTTTTGTATGAACATCAAATTAAATCACATTGCATAAGAGATTTAGAGCCATCTCAGCGCAGTTTCTGAGCGTGAGAAAACTTAAAGCCAGCAAAGATCAAGGCACACAAATACAGCATTGACAAAGACAACTGGCCTTTGGCTTTGGACAGTTCCAGAAAAAAAATCTGACAAGCCAAATTTGCCAGTGTGAATGATGGAGGATGTTCTAGAGACCCAGCAATTACACCTAACATATTAACCAACTGATTGGATTTGCTGGTGTTCTAATAGAACCGTCTGATTAGATGGATGATAGTATTTTTACTTGTGATTGTCTATTTTTAGGGAACACAGTATGTCAGTGTCAGAAACCACATAAACATGTCTGTTGAAGATTCCTTAACAACTCAACAGAGTTTGATGCAATTTTGTGATGATTTAGGCATGTGTGCTCATTGTAGATAAGCTTGTATTACAAGTTAGTCTTTAGTTTTGTAGCTCCAGTGTAAAACGTCATGTCTTAAACAACTGACTGCATTTGAAGATTAAACTCTGTTCTGTCTGAACCATTATTTTAAGGCTGTTCCTGGAGAATTTTGTACAACATTGGTTAGAAAGCAGCATTATTTCTCCAGAACAACTCAAAAATAGAACCATCTGCCATTGTGTGGTGACTGTGTAGAAACACAGGACCCCAGACCTTCAGCACTGGAGACAATTTCAGCACTGCTGAGTGGAGCAGTAACGAGGAGCCAAGTGTACCAGGCCCTTTAACCAGCGCTATGGGAGACTGCACTGAATTACATTGCGGTCAATATGGTGACACAATACCTAGCTCAAGGGTCGACCCCACCTCTCTGTCACTGCCTCAGCTAATGAGCCTCTAGCACTGAGCCTCATGTGGGTGGGGGGATGGAAGATCTCTCACTGTCTCTTCCCTTCACCACAGATAGGGCTTTGGACTGCCTGAGGCCACTGGACCATCGCCTGAGTGACTGCTGAATCTTAAAGTGTTATTTTGGCAAATGTACACAATTTCTCCCTTATGCCAAATGTAGTCAATCAGCCAAGACATGCTTGGTTTTCAATATCTTACATTGCCTCACATGAGAAACAGGCCATCAGAGCATCAATCAGCATAAGTAAGAATTGCTATTGTGAAGTAATTAGATCTTCAATCAACTTTACCAGAGAAGTTTATGTATAAAGCAAGACAATAAGGAAAAGTAGTGGATATAATGGATAGCAGAAATGTATGGAATAGAAGAATCTATATCCTTAAAATCTATGTACTGTATCCTATACAACAATGAGATTGGATGGAAACACAAATGAAATTTAGGATTAAGACACTGTTAAGTAATCAAATATGTCTCATATCCAGGTTTAGTGTAGATCTCAATAAAGTCTCATTTTCGGCTCAGATTTACAGAGATAATAACACTCATGTTTACTAAAGACAGGAATCTCAACTATTTCTCAAACAAGTCTTGGATGGCAATTGCAATTTCTCCAAAGTCATTTTAAGAGAATCTTCATTAAGTCTCATGAGTCATCATGAGCAAATTTGAGCAATAACGTTTACTAGTACAATAGGAGTATCACTCAATTCATATAGTTTTGAAACAATGAGTGTAAGATCTGACATATATGCTTATACCTCACCAATTAAAATGGTTTGTCACACATTTGCGTTAAACCAGTACACTGTTGGAAAAAGTATGGACTAAGACTAAATTTGTGATGCTGCCTGTAGGTTTAGGGTGCTATCAGCTGGCTTGCAAATGGCTGATGCTGAAGGGGTCTTGTCCAATTTTATGAAACAGCAGATAATACAGTTGATACACAACTAACTGGTGGCCAGAAGTTTCAGATACGTTTTAGCTACATTAGGCTTATAGATCCAGTGCAAAGAAGAAGCAAACTTCAGACATTTTGGGGGTAAATTTCATTTTTCATTCATCCTAAGCTGTATTCACAAAATGGCCTGTTATATCTTTTACAAATGGATGCTCTACAGTGAAAAATAAAATGTTCAGCAGTGCATGTATGGAACTGTTCCTATTGGCTGAGAAAGCAAGCCAGCAAAGCGCAAACAGTCTCTGATGGGTAGCTATTGAGGTGATAACCCCAGGAGCTGTGAGGATAGCAGGAGCTAGGTAAAGAGAAGGGCAGAATGATGAAGGACTTTCTGTTTGAAGGAGCTCTTTCATTCTGCCTCACTCTTCTTCACGAACAGGACAGATAATGCTCCCTCTGAATTATTAATTAGCAGACGACAAGGAGTCAGAATCGCGGGGAATTATCGTTAGGAAGGTCAACCCCAGGTCTTCTCTCAGCAGAAGCCACTCATCCTTCCTCTCCTTCTCTCGTCTTTACCCGCTAGCACAGACACAGGAAATGAAAAATGCAGAAGAACAGAGACGGTCACCAGGGGAAAGCATCTCCTTCTTTTACGAGCAAAGAGCAAAGCTGTAAACGTAAAGAACACAGCAGCTTTGCGCTTTTGCTCCAAACCTTCTTGCTTTGCAGATACCTGAGCATGAGAACATTACAGAGTGTGGTTGCCATGCATTTCATTTCAAACCTACTGAAGCAGATTCAGTTGCAGAAGCAATTTGTTTATATAATCGTATCAAAATTTTACTTGCACATGAGCTGCCCATCCATTATTTTAATGCTAATTTTGAGAACACAAAAAAAAAACAGAAGAGTTTTTACACTAGGACGAGGTGAAAAGGGTAAAATATTGCTAAATACACAATGCAGAAAAGGCTGATGGGAAAAGGTTACACACTGTATCGAGCATTCACAGATGTGAAGAGAACTCATGCTTAACTCCCGCCTGTGCAATAACATGCTCATTTTATTCACTTTTTAAAACCACACTCATCTATGTGGTGGTGCAACAGCACTAATGGTTTTCCAGCATTTGATCCAGTTTATTCCTTGTGGTATGCTAGGAAAAATGTTGCATTTCTAGTGACCTCTAGTGGATGGTTTTAGCCTTACATACCTCTACGGATTGGTAGAGATGACAAAATCACATTGTGTAAAGTTCAACAGGTCATTCAATAATATATAGTGACTTAAATGTGCAGATTGTTAAAGTGTTAACAAACGTAGAAGCCCATAAAAATCAATTCATCTCTACAGCTCAGTCAGTTTGTACCTGTGTCACTCTGTGTCAGCTGAGGTCTTAACTCTGACAGATTCTAGTATTCTCAGTAATTAGCTGATGAGCGGGGCATGTTGGTGCAGAGTGAACATTATACAGCACCCTGCCCTGGAGTCCATGCTTGAGCAGTGAAATCAGGTCAGGGTGGGGTGCCACACATTTTTGGGAAATAAATACTTAATCCATCAGGAATGCCATTATTACTCGTCACAACTTAAAATAATACCATCATTTACTGCTGCTGGCGATAAGTGAAGTTAAAGTGACACATTGGCCATTGTGCCTGCACAAATAGGAATTTGACCTCCCCATTTAACCCATCAAATTCTGTGAAACACACTGGGGGCAGTGAGGACACACATCCATGCTCTATCTATGGCACCCAAGGAGCAATTGAGTTAAGGTGCCTTAGTCAAAGTACTTTATTTGTGTCCTGTCAGTTCAGTGGATTGAACCGGCTGAACCTTCCAGTCACAAGTCTGTTTCCTTAACCATAAGCACACAGCTGCACCATGGCTACACTGATATTAGATACATTGAGAATAACATCACGTCTTCCTGGAAGTGAACAATGCTAAGTAAACGGCCCTGACCACTTCCATTTAACCAGGCCGTATAAAAGGTCTTTCATGCAAACAACAAAACTTGCCTCCCTCATTGAAATACACTACTTCTGATATCAGAATTGATCCTATTCTTCAATGCTCAAGACCCCCACAGGAAAATTCTTTGTGACACTGATGTGGTGGTGGCATGTTAATATGTGTTGTGCTGCTATGAGTGGATCAGACACAGCCTGATTTTGTTTGCTGAAGTTTTTAAACACCTCTGTGTCATTGCTAGACTGAGAATAGTCCACCATCCAAAACAATGCAGTCAACAGTGTCCTGTGAGCAGCATCCTGTGACCACTGGCAATACACTAGAGGATGAACGAAACAAACGGTGCAGTAACACGTGAACTTCTGTCTCTGACTTTACACAGACATGGTTGGTTTGTGTAACAGAGTGGGCAGTGAGTGGATACAGTGAGATACTCCAGTAATGGGCCCGAGTTGCTTAGCAGGCTAAGACACTGACACTATGATCAGAGGTTGATCAGTTATTTGACGCAAATTCAAATCCCGGTTATGCGGTTTGCCATCAACAGCCGGGGCCCAAGAGAGCAAAAATTGGCAGTGCTCTCTCTGGGTGGGTATGGCACTCTATCACTTTCACACTGCAATGTCTGCTGGCTCAGGTGTCTACTGAGTAGTCCATTTGGAGCTGGGATTCCTGCCCTTTCCTCCGAGTGTGTTGGTTCCCCAGTGATGGTGTATCAGCGGTAGTTCAAAAAGAGGTGGTGGCCTCATCACACACAATGGAAGAGGCTTGTGCTTGACTTAACCCTCTGAGAGTCAGAAACATTGCAAAGTGATGAGAAGAGCCCCCTAGCGGATGGGGTGGGTTCATTGGCTACTACTACTACAATGGGAAAGGGATAAAAATTGGCAAAAAAAAACTCAGTAGCTCTTCTGTGCTTTGTTCACTTATACCAACACAATTCACTACCACACCACCACCACATCACTGTCACTGCAGTGCTGAGAATGACCCACCATCCAAATAACACCTGCTCTGTGGTGTCCTAAATGAAGAGCAGGGTTAACAAAGTATACAGAGAAACAGTTTGAAATAGCAGAAATATGCTCAGTGGAGCTGATAAAATGAAAGTATATACAAGGAGGTCGTTTTAATGTTATAGCTCATTGCTGCAGATGGTCTAAAATGATAAAAGAAAACAGCATTGCATGTAAACCACTGATCCTATTGGCTGAGAAGCAGCCAGCAAAGTACAAATGATGAACAACTACTGACGTGATAAGTGAAGAACTGTGAAGTGAGCAGAAGCTAGATAAAGAGAAGGCCAGAAAGATGAAGGACTTTCTATGTGAAGATCTTTAATTCTCACTTTCCTTCATCAGCATTAGAGTTTAAAGTTCTGAGGCTGAAGTCAGTGACTGAGGTAAACCAAAGCTGAGTTCCAGTCCATGAAGCTTCATGTTAGACTACAGTGGCTGGTTCCTCTCATCACGTTGCAGAATCCCAAACGTCATTTATCATATACATCAAAATGACAACACGTGCTACACTTTGCAAATTCATGAATGATTTAGACTTTCAGAAAACACTTCAGTCCATTTTACAGGACTGCCTGGTTTTCTCATTAAGTAGTCTTGTGTTACCACTGTTGTTGTATTGAGGTCTACCAGAACTCTGTTCTGAATATTTTGTTTATTTTATTACTCTTATTAAATAATTTCACATCTGTTGGCAATTGTCCCTCAATTGCAAGGCCCAGGGCAAGTAACCACCCCCACCTCCCTCCTGGCTTCACCTCTGACAGTACTGTAAATCACAGTAACAAAACCTATTTGTTCAATAGTAAGTCAGGATGGAAAATGATCATGTAATAAAATATTAATAATGTTTGGTATATAGCTCAACAGCCATTTTAACCCTCTGGAGTCTGAGGGGGTTTTCACACACTCTGATGTAGTCTGACATGGCTTGACTTTTTTTTTTAGTTTTTTTTTTTTTTTTTTTACAAATTACAACCATCTAAAATATGCTTACCCAGGCTTTAGTTCAGCACAAACTCAGCAACAACAGTGTCAAAACAGTAAGAGTGTCATAAATCTGAATTCTGATTAAATCTGCTCTAAACTTAGACTTTACAAAACCCTGTTTTCAGATGTGCTGATATATTGTGAAAAAACACTCTAAACATTTCTAGCCAAGACTTTTGAGCTCAGACCTGAATAAACAGAGGTGTTGGCTACACACTGCTCATTACAGTTTTTAGACATTTTATGTGGTTTTGTTTCTAAAGCTTAATGATTGTGAGGTGACACTGTCTTTTCCTCAGCTAGTAAACTTACATTAAATATTTATGAGAAAGGTGTGAACAATGAAGTGAGACGTCTTTGTTCAATTCACATTCCACAGATTCCAGGCCGCTGGAACCCACCAATCAAATGCCCGTAATTACGATGTCATTATCATATGAATGACAGATCACGTCTTTTGGGGAGGAAATATGCACAGCTGTCTGATCCTCTCACAAGAATCTAAAAATATATTTTGTTTCAAGCTATATATATTTGAGAAATAGACCCTTTAAGGTTTCCGGGGTATGTTTTGATTTGTTTTTAGGATAAAATCTCGCAAAGTTATAGAAGTGTTTTTGCAAAATTTTGTAAATATACCACCAGCGGGAGAGCCGACTCCAGTGGATTGGTTCCATAGGGCACACAAATACAAAAAGTATAGAGCAGAATATTTTCAGCAAAACTTATAGTGCATTAAACCCTTTTTCTTCAGAAAAAGTAAGGACACTTTGGTTTTCCTTTGATATGACCCCTTTAAATGTAAGAAATCTCCATGAAGCAGAAACAGCCCTGAGTTCCCAGCAAGACATATTACACTGTTCTAGTCAAGCTGAAAGGGTGTGCTCCCCTGGGCATAGGCTGTCAATAGCCAGTCTCTCTCTCTCTCTCTCTCTCTCTCTCTCTACCCCTTTAGTCACTGTTTCTTTGTGTCTGTCTGTCTATCTCTCCATCTCTCTTCTCTTTCTTTCTCTGCCTTTTTCGCTCTTGTTTCCTCAGCACTGAAAATGCATGCCATTCATCACTCTCTCTCGACTTGCCCAGCATGGACAGAGAGAGAAAGTACGGGGTGATGAATGGTTCTCTGTCTGCTCACTCTTTAACCACCCAAACTCTCTATGACTTGTGTTTCAGGGCAAGAAATGCACTCCAGTGTAACTGTAGTAAACCAGCAGATTGAAGATGTCTTCATAAACCTTAAGGACAACAAAGTCAATTACATACAGCATATGTTAGTTACATCAAATCAGAATAACCTCTGTGTCTCAGACAGTGAGCAAACTGGCTAAAGACAAAATGCTACCAAAACAGCATTTTTACAGCACCTTTGCATTTTGCAGTATTTTTTTACAGGTATGTTACTGTGTTTTGATTATTTTAGGTAATTTAGGATCTCCAAAATGTAAACAATAGTAGCAAATCAGAAACTTTACAGTTTACATTTATCACTGATGTTCTTGAATGTATGTTTTTGTACTGAGATGTTATTTTAATTATTGCAGGATCACAAAAAGTTTACAGGAACTTTACACTTTGCAGTTTACAACATTTACAGCTAGCATTTTAAACTAATTTATTTCTGGTAGTTTTGGAACTCAAGGGCTTCAAAGTCAGTTATATACAGAGTATACTACATCATATCAGTATAAGTTGTATGTAGACAGTGAGCATACTGGCTAAAAAACATTAGTGTGCTCAGATTTGATTTTAGGATCACTTAGGATCTCCAAAAAAAAAAAAAAAAAACTAGTAACAAAAAATGTATGCATTTTTTATTGACAATAATGTTAATTTGTTCCTTTTCTGCTTGCACAAATGTTCACATAATGAAACTAACTTGATGAGGTTTAATATTGCAGCCATGATGAAATCCCTCAGAACAAGAATTCTGTCCTGCTTAGCATGCAGCTAATAAAAGACATGCAAAGCCCTCACAGCCTGGTGACTGCTCAGAACTGTTTGTGATGACTGATTGCATTGTTTTAGCTTATTAATTAGATGCTGACCCAGAGTGTAATTACTTCAAGGCAAGTTTACTTTGGGAATAGACACAACAGAACTGTCAGTGGGCTGGCACTGCAGTCACTCTGCAGAGGAACTGCTGGTGGGGAACTTCAGCATATGGGCACATCCCAAAGTGCATGATGCAATTGCTTATTAATGAATTGGGTTTTCATGTAACTCTAGGCAGCATTCACACTCAATGTATTTGTTTCCATCTCGAAAATGACAATCAACATAACTGGAATGCATTTAGCAAGCTTAAATGGAACAGTTTGACCACCGCAACCCTTTCTGTCTTGAATGAAAAAACAATTTTACATGTTTCAAAATGTCACAAACAATAGAAATATGTAAAAAAAAAGCTTTTATATAAAAACTGAGAGGAATAAAGATATTGCCTAAATAAAAGTCTAAAACCTCACTGTATTCTACTTAGATCTGTAATTCATCAAATTCTTTGTAAAATGTTGCCCAGTCAGACAAGGTGTGTATGTATGGTGAGTAACAAAGACTCTCTCTCTCTTTTCACCTTAGCACTAATGTATGGTTACAACCACAAATCAATGGTGCTTGAATTATGAATACCCTGAGCCATTACTGAGTTTGCAACATGCAGAGGAGAGTGCAATCACCCTTCAAGACCACAGAAAAAAGAACTGACCACAGTGAGGTTGAATATGAAGTGTGGGCATTTGTATTAAAGTGGGGATGATGCATAACAGCAATGGACTGATTGTCTTGTTAAAGCCTTCATTTGCCCTAAAATGATGCTTAGAAAGATCTGTGAATGGATGGGAATTCACATGGTTGTGGTTATCTATATAATTCAAATGTTACATGGTACATGGTTACATGGCACTTAATTACACATTTGATGGAAGCATTAACACTTGGAATAAAATGTTGCACATTATTGTTAGTGTTGTCATGAATGATATTCATTCAAGTATTTAATCATAATTAATCACATTATATTGAGCTGCTAAAGAAATATTTGATCATATTCATTTAATCTTAATTTTTTATTTCTTTATCATAGTGTAACCAGAACATGAAACTGGAAAGTTTTGTACAATAATATTAAATGTATTTTTTTCCCCTTCAACAATATTTTATATTTGCTTTGACTGAGATGCAGCTCCATCCTCCAGTGGACATCATTTCAAAAGTTAACCCCTCTATTTCTGCTTTTATTCCTAATAACAACCTGTATATTACCTGTATATCTGTATATATTCCTAATAAAAACCTGTAAAATATATGTAAATGTTATAATTGCTGAATTATAATATATTGCTACAATTTCCTTGTGAGAAATATCACAGAAAAATGCTTGTGCATGGAGGACAGTTTCAGCGACTGCCCTAGAGATCAGTGACCGAGTCTAGAGATGGCACTTATAAACATGTTCCATCACTCTGGCTGAAGAATGGCTGCAGGCTGCGAACATGGAACCTGTCACAACAAGAGCGATGATGTCACAAACTGTATGGCTCACAATACAGGGAGGTGGGGGACCATACACAGGAATATGGGAGAAGGGGGATTTGTATCATATCTCAGAGCAACACTGACCATGGAGGGACTAGCCAAGACAGTGATCCTAAATGGTGGCACCTCTTCCAGCATCTCCCAGCACTTCCTTTAAGCTTTAGAAGTTGCCAGAAATTACAAAGCATTTTATATTAGTTCTGTCAAATGAGAAACATATTTAGCTAATTATACTATGTTTAGTAGTTTTTCACAATTAATTGCAATTAAATAAATAATCATATAATCATTTTCTCCCCCATTCATTGACTGTGGTCAGAGAGATCTGGTATTATGACTGGAAGGTCACCAGTTTGATCCCCGAGCAGGTCATGACTGAAGTGCCCTTGAGCAAGGCACCTAACCCCCAACTGCTCCCCGGCCGTGGCACTGGGAATAGGGCTGCCAACTGCTTCAGGCACATTGTGTGCCACAGTGTGTTCACTATTTTGTTTCACTTCACGGAAGAGTTAAATGTGGAGGTCACATTCCTTGCATGCAATCACACTGGCAAAAGTTTAATCAAATCTAATTGCTGCCAGGCAGACAACGCACTCGGAGGAAACCGCAGGATCCCCAGTTGTGATCATAGTAATAGTGCCTTAGTCTACTTTGCCACTCAGGGCCCTATAACATCATTTTGAAGTCTTATCTTCTTTGTCACAGAATGTTTCACCAAAACATGAAACTGGCAAGAATTACACTGACATTTACTCAATGTTTTTAAATCAATTTACTTTCATTCAATAATCATAGGAAATGTAGCTGGAAAAGCCTACAAACCAGATTCTCATAAGACTGAGATGCAGCTCTGCACTCCAATATATGTCATTTCTAACATTTCTAACACACCGGCCCTTTAAGAGTATGACACCTGTAGTTACTGAATTCACACTGTATGTGGTGAATGTGATCTCACAAAGTTGATAACTCATAGATTTGTACTCTGTCTGAAACTGTCATTTTTAACAAGAAAACATGAATATGAAGCAAAAGTCACACATCACTTGTGTTTTATTGTGTTCGACTGTTTAAATGGAATGATAATAAGCTCTTACTGACCTAAAATGTGCTCTGAATGAGCTCAGACAGTCACAGTGCATGCTCAAAAACATGACAATGAGTTAATGGTGTTAAAACATTATTCGCGTCAATCCATTATAAACACATTAACTTTGATGGTCCTATTTTATATTTTAATTTGTTTCTGACTTCAAGCTTATTAAAACAAGTGGTTGAAAGTGCAGCTTAGATCAGATTATGTGTAAGTGGAAATGTTTTGTTCTATTTTTCAGCCTGATGAAATGTTATTGTGTGTTTTGTCTTGTTTTGGGGAAAGAAATAATCTTCAGGCCAAATTTTTGTTTCTTGACATTGGAACTAAATAACTTGAGCTTGTCAGCTATAAAATGAAGGAAACTGAATTATTTTACATGTAATTACTATGTAATTAATGTGTAACTAATGTGTAATTAGTATGCAATTGTGTAGAATAGCAGAATGAAAGGTAATAACAGTTAAGTTGCACCTCAAGACTACACAATACTATTCTTTCTATTTACTTCTTATTTTCTCTTTTGCTCCGACTGTTTTTTCCCTCCTCCTCCATGTACGGCAAAGTCTTCTACACACTAATCGATTGAGATTCTTGGGTTGAACCTGCAGTTTAAAGATTAATGTCATCTCAGTTCCTGAAGGACAGTCTGCACTGGCAAAGTGAGAGAGAAAGAGAGAGAGAGAGAGAGGCAGAGACAGACAATGTCAGTTCCACTACAATGCTCTCTTTATTAACATCCATTAGAGATGGAAGAAGAGAGTGAGAGAACGATAGACATATGGTAGTAAAAGGCAAGAAAGTGGAAGTGGGTGTTCTTGAAGCTCTCATTTCTTCACCATACTGTAATCTCCGAGACGTGATTAGCCCACAAAGATAATTGCACATCTCCTTTAGACTCGCAGGCAAATGGAAAGACTGGCTATTTCTTTTGATCAGCTGGACTAAAACATCCTGGCTCAGATCGATACAGGCATCATACAGCAGCAATCACAAAAGCACTTTGTCCTGCACTTGTGCATGCCCCAATGGAATTATTGATCGACACCAAAGAACACAGACGCAGTGACCAGCCAACAAAAGAAAAACAAACAAACAAAATAAAATAAATGAAAAAATAAAGTTCAATTAACTACAAAGCTCACATACAGTACACACTGGGACAGGTAGAGGACACTCAACAGGAAGCACTGAGCTCCAGTGATGCCAACAAATCTGACGTCAATTGTTGACGCACTGTACTTGAAAATAATGCTCAACTATGCTTTCACAGCTACACAATTCTCAGATGTTCTCATAACAACACTGCATGTGAAGATCTAGGATAGTTTAGAAGGTAAAAGAAGAGTCAGTACTTGTAGATGATGTGGAAGAAATGGGCCGGCTTGTAGAGCTGACCAAACAGTGGCTGGACAACAGGTTTGGAGCATCTATGACCCCACAAGACTTTGAGGTACACCTGGCCAGGAATGGTCAGTTTCTACTAACAGTGGTCTCCAATTCCCCATCTGTGGGCCATGCTAGAACAACATGTCTAAGCCATCGTGGCTCCATCTCACAACTTACAGGACCAGACACACTCAGAGCCTCTGTAAAGTCCATGTCTTGGTGGGTCATATCTGACTTCGTGGCACAGGGAGGACCAACAGCATATTTAGCATATTGGTCTTGATATTTTGGCTCATCAGTGTATACAGTCATTCTGACAGCCTTATGGAAGTATAGGAGGCAATATGATTTCTGTTGTTTTGATGCATCATAAAAGACAAAGCTTGCTGAGCTGATGAAACTTTGAAGGACTGTATCAGCAAAGCAAGACAGAATGGAAGAAGGTAGCCATAAAATTAAGCAGCATGGTACAACCACATTTTCATTGATGCTATAAATTGAACCTTTATAGGAGAAGAATGTTCAGCAATACTTTACTGTCTGGTGCTGTCCATAAGCCTACATGATACTTATGTAAGTTCTTCATGCCAACTCACATAAACCTCCATAAACATGTACAAAGTCTTATTATAATATATCTTGTGTACCTTAAAGGTAACAATTGCCCATTTTGATGACAAAATCAGCCTTTATGACAGATGATGCCAACTATAATAATCCTTTATGAATAAATGATCACATAGGTTTCTGAGAAATACACTACAGTATTATTTACAGTGGAACCTCGGTTTTCATCATTAATCCATTCTAAAGTGCCTGATGATAACCATAATGAACGATAAGTGAAGCTCCCATAAGAAATAATGTAAATCCAATCTGTTCCAGACACTCCAAAAATATTAACAAAAATACATTTTATATAGAATAACTATAGTTTTACATACAGAACACAATGAGAAATAAATTAAAATGACTAATGAAATAAATAAATGAACATTTAACATCACTCTTATGGGTTTGCATTCTGTTTTAGAGAGGGCCGGTCTGGTCCAGCTGGCAGCCTTTGTTTTGTACACCCGTTCTCAGGGTTCTTAGCCACTATTTGTTGTCACACCCGTTTTCAGGTGGTAGTGCTGTGCGCCATCGCTTTAGTGTGATGTATTTTAGTTTGTTTTGAGTGCTATCAACAAGAAACACTGAGAAACAAATGAACGACAAACGTGTGGGTGGATGCGTTGGTTTTGCAAAATTAGCAGCAAATCTTGTAGGCATGCTGAGAAAAACCAGGCGAATGAATGATAACTGGGACAAAATTTCCCTGAAAAAAGTAAACGACAACCAAACTGTATGATAACCAGACCAAACAGACCGAGGTTCCGCAGTAGTATTTTATATATCATTTATAAAGGTTTATGTAGGTCTATGCCAATTGCCATGATGACCTTATATGCAGATTAATTAAAAAATTGTGAGAAACATATTAGTGCAGCTTTTGTGCAGCATTTTTGGCTGAATTTAACAGATTGGAAAAAAATAAAACATATACTAGTAAATATGCCATAACATTTTTCTACAGTAAAATTTTACATTTTTATCATATTAGGGTACATTTTGATCTAAATGTTAAATTCAGTAAATAAAGAATAAGTGTAGATTAATATGTGCAGAAGTCTGGGGAAGATTTATTATTATATTAAATTTAATAAATAATTAATTATATTAAATTTAATAATTTAACTTAATAAGCTTTAAGCTTTAAGCAGGGGTGCACTAATTTTGGCAAGTCTTATTATGAACAGGCTCCTACAGTAAAATGCTACCAAATGTTCTTATGCTTTTTTATCCAAAGTCATTTTGGAACATTTCTATTGGTCAGTTGATCATGAAACATTATATAGATCTCAAAAGGAGTAAATGTGTCTTGGAGCTAGGAGAACCATTTTTAGGATCCTAAAGACTTTTCAATGAATGGTTCTTTTAAACAAGATTATTGAGTATGAACAACCTTTTTAAAGTTTTATTGTTCTAGAACCATATGTCCATATCAATAACCATTTAACAGCTGTTATTTTTAAGCAGTGTAATTGTTTGTTGCAGGCCTACTCTGGAAGATTCCTGAAGCCAACATGCTGGTAGCCTGACTTTTAGAGAAGACTCTTTAGCCTGTAATGGTGAAAGAGCCCCTAAAAGGAGTATAGAGCTGTTAAAGTAGGTTTGATGTATGGCTGAGTGTTTGATCGGGAGAAGCATATCAGAGAGGGAGCACTCAGAATGGATCACCAGCCAGCTTTTATACGCAACCATAAATTAGGCCAAATTTGTCATAAAGAACAGAGACACAGTGAGTGTGGCGTCAGGACTGAGAGCACCACAAATAAAAGAGTATCACAACATCTCATCCATTATCCTGTCAAACAACTGCTGGAGATGCTGTTTCATGACAATATGCAGATATAAAACACCCTAACAGGTTTGTGTGATTTACTATGAGCAAGGTACACACATATATACAACCTCAGAAAACCAGAAACTGGACCATCACTGGGTCAGTACCTTTCCTGAGGTGGTAGATCTATAGTACCTTTAGATTAGGAACATAATTGTAGCAGATTGTGTATAAATAATGGTCCTGAAAAGGGTTTTCTGGAACATTGCCATAGAAGAGCTACTTTTATATAGAACCTTTCAATGGATGGTTCTATAAAAAAGTGATCATAAACAAGGTCTGTGAGTATGAAGAACCTCTTTAATGTCTGGAGTCTGATGTAGTCTGACATGCCCTGACTTTTTAAAAATTTCACCATCTAAAATGATTTTTTCCAAAGTGTTACACAGGCTTTTGTTCAGCACAAACTCAGCAACAACAGTGTCAAAACAGTAAGAGTGTCATAAATCTATATTATGATTAAATCTGTTCTAAACTTAGACTTTACAAAAACCTGTTTTCAGATGTGCTGATATATTGTGAAAAACACCAAGACTTTTAGCCAAGACTTTTGAGCTCAGAACTGAATAAACAGAAGTGTTGGCTACACACTGCTCATTACAGTTTTTAGATATTGTATGTGGTTTTATTTCTAAAGCTTAACTAATGTGAGTTGTCACTGTATTTTACTGAGTCAGTCATTCCTAGATTGAATATACATGAGATAGGTATGAGGTGCGAGGTGAGTGCTGTTTGTTCAGGTGCAGCGCTCTTTGTTTCTAGAGACCAAATGGGTGTTTTAATATTCCTGGGCCACTAATCCTCCAGTGGAATGTCATGTGTATATATATATATATATATATATATATATATATATATATATATATATATATATATATATATATATATATATATTTGAAAAATACACCCTTTAAGGTTTCCAGGGTATGTTTTTGTTTTGTTTCTGGGGAAAAATCTTGCATAAATAAGCAGCACTTCGGTTCTATCTCTCTGGTGGGAGCACAGACTCCCACAGATTTAATGTGAATAATATCTGCATTCAAAAAATCCAAAATACAGAGTGACAAAAACACTGATTTCAGATATTTATAAAATAAACATTGGAATAATATAACATGAAGTGTGTGTGATACCAACGGATATAACATGAAACTTTAGAAGTTGATGCAACTGTAGCCACCAATGTCTATTCCCATAAATTTACATTCTATATCTAGTCGGTATTCCTTTGAATAACAAATCTATGCAAACTAAAGGTTGTTTAGAAGTTTGTATAGAACCAAAAGTTTTAAAGGCTTTGTAGAGGACCAAAATGGATTTTTCTATGGCAATGGTTCAAAAACATTATTTTTAAAAAGTGCTTAAAAATTCACGAATGAGTCTGTAATGCCCTGCCCTGTACCCACTGAGGGGGTAGGGGACTAACCACGACCCTGATCAGGATTAAATGAATAAGATAATGGATGGATGGATGGATGGATTTCACTATTGCTTTATATTGATTTGTATAGGAACCCTATGGGAATTCATTTGTATATAGTACCTCACAGGACATTACCTAGTACGTTACCACTACCAGATGTTAACATCTATAATTATAGTCCATTGTTCTGAAATCTACTCAGTAGGTAATTATAAAACTTCATCACCAATCAGCATTACTTTCCTATCAAGCGAATAGTGGTCTCATTTCAAATTTGCAAATGTTTTACCACCTCTTTAGCAGAAGAGAAAAGCACTTGCTTGAAGTGGCAAGGACATCCCTGCAAACATGATCTGCATATTCCCTGGCATTCCTGCATATTCAACAAGTTCTCATGTAAATTCAGCAGCCTCTCTGATGTTGATAATGGCTCTCCAGAAGCGAGGATGAAACGATGACGGGATGAGCAGCAGGAGAGAGGGTGAAGGAGAAACACTCAGTAAACCAGGACGATTAACTCATAAGAATTCACATGTGCTGACTCAAATGGAAGGTAGGGCTGCACAATGTATCACACAATGCGCACAATCTGTGAATTGTTATTGTGATGTTGAACCAGACTATTACATGAGGCTGAAAAAGGCAAATGAGTATTCTAACTAGTAATGAACTGCAGTGTATATATAGTGGAGCCTCGGTTATCGTTTGGCCTACTTATCATACATTTTTGTTAATTGTGATTTTTTTCTGGAAAATATTGTCCCAGTTATCATTCATTCACCCAGTTTTCATCAGCATGCTCAATGATTTTGTCGGCTAATTTAACAAAAGCAAAGCATCCACCCACACGTTCGTCACTCACCCACATGTCCGTCATTCAATTGAGTGAGCATCACCCCGCGCGTTCATCTGAAACATTTCTATTGTTTTTTTTCTAGTGTTTTTTGTGCTTGTTTATTGAGTGCGGTACTGCTGCGCGCCGTCACTTTAGTTTGATGTGCAGCACTCATAGTAGCTCTCAAATTGTCTGCTCTTTTTTGTTTGCTCTGCACTTACACATACATACACATTACACTTGGTTCCAATCATAAGTTTGGATACGATCCCATGACAGTTTTCTGTATATAAAACTATAGTTATTCTAAAATGTGTTTTTGTTAATATTTTGGAGTGTCCAGAACAGATTAATTGGATTTACATGATTTCTTATGAGAAATATTGCTTCAGTTATCATTCATTTTGGTTATTATCAGGCACATTAGAACAGATTAATGATGAATCCTGAGGTTCCGAGGTATGTACATCCTTGACAATGGAAAGATCATCCAAGGCAATGAACTTCATTATATAATAATGCTTTGTAAATGATTATTCTCTTCTGTTGTTGGGTTCTGTAGACTGAGCAGGATCTCATGATTTCAGATTTTGACTGTAGTGGAGAAGTTCTTAGGTGTCAGACCCCTTCTTTAAACTTGACATGACTGGTGATTACAGATTGCTTGTATAGTGTTCCAAGGAAATGGTTCCACACATTTGTAATGTTTGATTGCATCTGCACTAAATCTATTTCACTTGTAACATTTTATATTTGACATAACTTTGTAAATACAATTACATTTGTATTGATAAATATGTTTTCCTAAATGTTTGACTTGTATTTACCTTTTGTCCAAAAACTGCCATGCTTGACCATTTTCTAGGGTCAAAATTTCACTAATAATGAGTGAATTCAGCTACTTTAAGGTCATTAATTACTCTCACAGAAGCTCAGTCATTCAATTACAGCTTACAGAATATCCTTAGAAAACCACTGACCAGTGGAATGGGATGCACTAGACAGCTGCATATGAGCATAAGGTCACCATGCCCAATGCTATCTAGGTAGGTATAAATATCTACAGCTGTGGAGCAGTGTATTTTGGAGTTTATTGTAATGAAGTCTAATCTTCTGATGACTGAATACAGTCACATCCTCACAGCAATGTTCCAACACCTGGTGTAAAGTCTTCTTTCTGTCTGTTCAAACTCTGTCTGATGAAGAAGAAATGGGGTATCTAGCTATATATTGTGAATGATTAAAGACTAGGGCAATTAGACCAGCTTCATACAGTGGAGCTTTTAAGCAAAATCCACATATAACCTTTTGCAAATAGTCGTTTTTTTTGGGATTGACATAATTTTCAAGTTCCTCTGTTTAATCATAGAAAAATGTTTAATCATAGAAAAATGTTTAATCATAGGAAAATTAGATTCTCCTGTTAATGAGGTTGTTAAATTGTGTGAAAAGCAAACACTTATCTATGAATAATCATTTTCAGATACACAGATTATGCCAAGTCCTTCATTATTACTTTCAAGAATGTGGATTCCACATTCAGAGACTAAGACTAAAGCTTTTCTAGATTTAGAAACCATCCCTGAAGAGCCATGACCATAGAACAGCAGGGTTGCACCACAGATCAGTTCTGTGTTAGCTTTAGATCTCAAAGGATCTAAAAGAAAGTCATAGAGGGATGTCATAGAGCAAATTGCAATTAGATGGGAAATGAAGTCTTTAGAGACTGGTTTGAAATGGCTTCTAAGAGAAGAGGAAGATGAGTAAAATTGAAGGAGAGTCCCATGACAGTTAAAAAGTATCTGTCAATTAGTGGTGATCCCCTAACTAATCACAGGCAGGGATTTACTGACAATCTTCAAAAGCATCTTCTATACAGACAGTAATGTAACCTAAACTAATAGTGGTCAGAAAAGTCACACTTGATGTCAGAAGTTTGGTTCTTTACTTTTTTTCTGGAGCTACAATGCTAAAGTAGCTAACAAGTTACCTATTAACTAACAAATGAAAATGTTTCTTTAATGTTCACTGTGATTGTGGGAATGTTATTCTCTAGATTTTGAATGTTCTCACACTCTTAGGAAAGATGGTTCTTCAAGGGTTCTTTAGTCCAAAGTCAGCACAGCCGTCTACCTAGACATTTTAGAGCACTTCATGCTTCCATCTGCTGATGAGCTTTATGGAGATGCAAATTTAATTTTTAAGCAGGACTTGGCACTGCCCACACGGCCAAAAGTACCAACACCTGGTTTAATAACCACAGTATCACTGTGCTGGGCAGTAAAGTCACCTGACCTAAACCACACAGAGCATCTATGAGCCAACAATGCAGACGAGCTGAAGGCCCCTATAAAAGCAACCTGGGCTTCTATACCACCTCAACAGTGCCAAATACAGCTCACCTCTGTGCCAAGCCGAACTGATGCAGTAATTCATGTAAAAGGAGCCCCAACCAAGTACTGAGTGCATTTACTGTACAGACTTTTCAGTAGAACAACATTTATGTATTAAAATCATTTTTTAATTGGTCTTATATAAAATTCTAATTTTTGAGTTTTCTTTGACTGTAGGCCAAAAATATCAACATTAAACAGAAATAAACACTTAAAACATACACTCTGTGTGCAAGGAATCTGTATATGAATTTCACTTTTTGAATTGAATTATTGAAAGAAATCTTTTCCATAATATTCTAATTTTGTATTCATTGTTCAAAGTTGAATTCAACAAGTTAAACTGTGACATATTTTATATTCATTACATGTAAAGTGACATTTCAAGCAGGTTTGGTTTTCATGTTGATAATGTTTGAACAGTAATCTGCTCAAAATGAAATTAATAATTACAGATTCTGGATTTCTGATGTTGATGAGCTATAAGCCACTTTGTGTGATATAAAATATATCTGTTTATTTTTTTAATTAAATTATGAACAACAAAGGACTTTTTTATGGTATTCACATTTTAATTGTGTATTGTAACACATAACAGCTTTTACTATAATTGTGGGAACTTTAAGTAAGAACTATGATTAGAAGGTTACATACATGTTACGTTGCAGACATTTGCTTCTATTATTTAATCCAACATTACACACATTTGCCAATGTTCTGGAAATGTTCTCTGGGATTAGTTTTGGTGTGAAGCACATTTCAGACATTGTATCTTGGCTGCTGCCTTAAACCAAAAGCCAGAAGCACCAAAATGTGCCAGCTTGCTTTAGACGAATGAGGAGAACGACAGTGCTGCCCAAGAAAATAACAAAACAGCCAGACACAGTACTTTATCAGTGTACACGATGCTGGATGAATGGGTGTGACCGACTGTCACCTTCCATGGATGTGAATGTTTCCTACATGCCTCGGAGGGGACCTCCTGGTTAGCAGGAATCACAGGGTTGCAGGGCATGAATTAAACACGTGCAGCTTCTGCTGGAGAGCAGTCTGTGAGCACTTACCCACAGGTAATAAACGAGCGGAGGCTTTGTCACTTCCTTTTTGCCTGACAAAGCAGTGGCGCAAATGCATTACATCTTACGCATATCATTTCTGCAGCTCTCTTGCTCTCTTTTCCTGTCTTCTTCTCTCTCACTCTCTCTCTCTCTCTCTTCTTACTCTGGTCATATGGCAGCTTCTTGGCAAAAAGCCACTCAGTCAACCAAGCAAAAACACTAACAACTTAAGTAACACAGCATAGAAAGAGCGGCTGGGGTAAATGGGCTGAAGAAGATTCTGGAAGAGAAGTGGAGAGGATGAGTGGAAAACACTGCACACTTGTTTACAAGAGGCAACAACGTGTTTACCAACAGGCATCATTTACAACTATGACTTTCGTGGGATCGCATTCACTATGTTGAAAGAGGTCCCTGTACTGGATGGATATTCCCACCGTCACTGTATAGCACTAGTGAACAGAAATGATTCCTAAACACTATTCCTGCCCACAATATAAACTCTACGATCAGTAACAAAATGATCTCTAATCACTATGTGGCTCATATATTAGGGAATCAATATGTACCCTATTACAGGGCAATGCAAATATCCACCTGTTCACTGTTCCCTGTATTGGAAAATTAGAAACATTACATAAACCCTATTATAAGCACTATTAACAGGAAAAGAAATGCTCTCCTAATCACGCTTCTCTACATTAGAGCTCTACACAGAACACTATTGTAGTGAAGTGGTTATTAAACCCCCCCTAAAAATGGTAGTTAATGTTTTAATGTTTTTACATTGAAATCGATCATTTTTAAAGCTATTCCGCAGGCTAGAGGTGCATAATTAAGAGTGTTTCCTTACTGTTTCTCTAAAAAAAGTAAAGATACCAGATTCTCTTTCTATGCAAAATGCGATCGGTGTGTTTTCTTCCCATTCCACTTCTTATAATTAAGAATAAAGCCTTATAATTGTTTTATCTTAGCTTCTGCATGGCGTGTTTAATGCCTGAGGAATATTAGCTATGGGCGGCACGGTGGCTTAGTGGTTAGCACGTTCGCCTCTCAGCGCTGGGGTCTTGGGTTCGATTCCCCATCTGAGCGGAGTTTCCATGTTCTCCCCGTGTCTGCGTGGGTTTCCCCTGGGGTCTCCAGTTTCCTCCCACAGTCCAAAAACATGGAGGTCAGGTGAATTGGGTACTCTAAAATGGTCAGTGTGTGTCCGTCCGTGTGTGTGTGTGTGTGTGTGTGTGTGTGTGTGTGTGTGTGTCACCCAGTGATGGACTGGCGCCCTGTCCTGGGC
>BRDA01005489.1:0-23278 GCA_036984385.1 Crenuchus spilurus | reverse complement strand
AAGAGTTGAAACTACATTCGAGTACCTTTCGAATCCATCCTATCACATTACGGGACGGAACACGGACCACTTCCCCTACTACCTACATGCCCTGCCCTGCGCCCAGTGAGGGGGTAGGGGACTAACCGCGACCCTGATAAGGATTAAGCGGGTGTGATAATGAATGAATGAATGAATATTAGCTATGACAATATGTTGGATTGGGGATTTTACCAGTTTATTAGGGTCATGGAGAAAAAGAGCTGTAGATGAAACATGTCAGAAATGTACATAATTTGATATGGTTGCTGTCCTAGGAAAACCATCTCCATTATCACAGCAGATGCCCTTTACATTGTATGACTGTTGAATGGATCAATATCAATGGAGCAACAATGCTTGGAATAATGTTTTATAGAATAAGATCTTTGCATCCATTCATCCATCATCCCCTTCACCAGGCACAAGGCAGGGCATTACACTATCCTACCTAAGCTTTCCATGAGCTTACATCAAAGTTGAGAAAGTTTTTGTCTTCTCCTGTCCTGCTAATTTGGAGATTTATAGTTTTCATAGTTTTCATCACTGCAGATGTCTGAATTGAGGCTGAAGAAGTTCAATAGAGCTACCTGTGAGCTGCCTTGTTTTTGTCACTGTATGAAAGATGAACAAGCTTTTCTTCATTACTGGATACACAGTTTTTTTTCAGGCAGACTGTATGAGCTCATTCAACAAAGCTAGTTAATGATTCCAGGACTCACATTCACATCTCCACTCATCAGCAAGCTCCCTCTGTACACCTGTTCACTGAAAGCTCTGCACCTGAGAATTCACTCTCAAGTGTAGACAATACGAAAAGCCAAATTCCCCAGATTCCAGAGCAAATACTCCTTCACCATTACAGACACTACACACACACACTTACTTTTGCTTTCAAACATGAAGGCAGCTGTTTTAAGTTCATTCATGCGTAATACAATTTACCGCTAATAGGCCTCATTGCCGTGTTTTTGATAAAAAGCTGCACCTCGACAGAAGCGGTAAATGAACTGAGGGTTGTGATGTCAAAAGAGGTTGTTTTTCTCTTCCTTTCTTCTCTTTTTTTGCTCTCTAAACCCTTTTCTGTGCTTAAAAAGCTCGGTCACAGCAGTCAAGGCCCATATTGAAGAGAATGCCCGTTCTTTAATCAGGCCCATGCAGAAAACAATTACTAAAATCCAATAATCAATATCAGTGGACAAACTATAAATCCTGCCAGCTCTGGCAAGGAGCAAGAAGGTGCAAATTGCCTGGCTCTTAGAAAATAGAGTCCTTCAGATAGGCTTTATCTTCTGCTATTAGTTACACTTGTGTGCTGTTTAAGCCGCTGGACTGGAAAGAAGAAAAAAACATGTTAAGACTAATAGAGGAGCAGAAACTTAATGACAAAAGAGAAGCAGACAATTAAAGATGGAGATAATGAGAGACAAATGCAGAGTCTGCTGAAGCTCCTGACTGAATTTGAATGAGATGTAAGGCCATTTTGTTGTTGCTCTACTATCTTATACATATTATTTCATCACTATGAAGTTTTATGAACCAACAGCAGATTTTCACTCTAATGTACTAATGATCTTTTTATCGATTTATGTTTTATTACTTTTTTATGCTTATCAGTTTTGTTTTTCAATCATTTCTTTTCAGTATGTAAGCATGCAGTACTGAGGTTTACACTCGCATTTATAAAATATAGTATATTACATTTATTATATATTTCATTGAGGAAAAAAGAACGTGCACTGATGTACATCATTAATCATAAATAGTAAAAATAAATAATTATTTATTTATCTATTGTATCAACAGTGTCTGTACTGTACATTTGTTAGAATTTATCAAATGACAAATTGTGACTAAATAAATGAACAATTCACATAGTAATCATATAAATTGACTCATTTTTTCTACTCAATCAGCCAAATCAGAGTTTAATTTAGAACCAGAGCTGTGAGGCGAAACTCTAGTTAAAATACATTATTAAAACTTCTCTTAAACTACACTGAGATCTTATGTCTCACAGACTCATCAGTGTAGCTATTTTGGTGACTATTAGGTTGTACAGAGTTATTAGCAATACAGCTTCAGCTGTAAAAAGGAGCAAAATTTGGACTCCAAACATGTCTCAGATGATCACCTACATCTGAGGTAAGTGGAAAATTGTTTAAATATGATTTTGGAGTGAGCCCTTCCATTAAGTTTAAGGCAATGTGAAATGCAACCTAATGTTCAAAATTGGCTATGCATAATTCATAATCTCTATGAATTATTCATAAAGTTGGGTTGCTTATATCCAAGAGTTACATTTGACATCACATGTGCAGGTCTTAAAATACATGGCTAAAACACTATTTAAGTCACTGTAATTAAAATGAAGGTAAGCATTGTTAGCACTGTCTATAAAAACATTCTTAAAGCTCAAAGATAAGGGAAGAACATGTGTCAGCAATAGACAGAATAGTTAAAGGAAACGTGGGGCTTTCATCCAACCTGTCTGCTATGATACTTAACCAGACCTGTCAGAGAAAAAGATTACCAGGAGAAAAGGGGCAGGCCGGAGGCTCATGTTTCAATGAACTACAATTCCACAGATACAACCCCTCTAATCAATAACGGTTGATGTGGCTCATAGGGCTGAACCCTTTCTCCGTCTGCACTGTCACCTTCTCTTTCTTCATTTTCTCATTCCCTCAGCCATCCAATCTCTAAACCCAAACTCACACTGATCCCCTGCCACAGTACAGAGGCAGACACCATGCAGAAGGCTATGGGTTCTTAACTCTTAAATGTTTATAGATGAACATTGTAAAAAACATTTTAGATGTTTTTGATGCTGTTTTGTTCAAGTGTTCTAGGCTTATTTAAGCCAAAGTCTTTGTGCAGACAGAACTGTGACATGACTCCATAAGGAACAGTCAGTGCAGAGTCAATAAGATGTCCCGTCACAGCTGTAAAGAATTACAGCTGCAAACAATCACAACTGTTGACTAATACTGACCAGTCCTGTACAGGGAATTGTTTAAAATGTCAAACAGCCAATCAAAAATGAGCGATCACCTTCATGATCAGAGGGCAGAGCTTAAACAGCTAAGAGCAGGGATTAACCAATAGAAGTCTTGAAGACCGCCGTTAGTGGCAAGCCACAAAACCAGAGCCAGCTCGTTCCAAGGCAATAGAAAAAAATAAACATGTAAACCTTTTTGTCTTAGATTCAAAACATAATGAAGCATCTTTTCTACATACAAACACAAATATGGCACCAAACTAAAGGTTTAGAATCTACACTTTCAACACAGTTTGTCTGCTGTACAGACAAATACACAAGTACTAACAACAGGAAATTAGCTCCACTGTTTCACATGAATGTGTTTCAGGCTGAATATTATACAGGGCAGCCAATCAGAACAGAGGTAATTTACATTCATCAAACAGTCAGGTAAAATGAATGCTGAAAGTTTTTAGTACATAAACCAACACAACTGTCATAAGCAGACATCAAGGGAAAAGATCAAATAAAAGAGTAAAGTAGTAAATGGACACTTTAAGACTTTAACACCACAGCATAGGTTAGTGGATTATTCATGAACAGATTGATTTGGTATCATAAGCTTAGCTGAAACGCTGAAGGCTGTTTTCCTCACCGGGGTTAATTCAGCCCAGGCCCACATACAGCCCTCTTCCTGCATCTTCATGGCTCAGGAGAAAGCAGCCTCTCTCTCTCTCCTTACACTGCATAATACATGAGGAAAGTGAATATAAAGGATGAATCATTCATGCTCATTATGTCGGCAAATAAAGCCACACTGGCAACAGCGGACTAAAAGAGTAAACAAATGTTGTCCTTCTTTGTTGTCCAAACACATTAACCTCGGGTAACTTGGCCAAGTGAGCGTGATCCTCCCAAAACACTAACTGGGCTGCGGAGAGAAGTGAAGATGAGTCGTGACCTTCAGAGTTATGACCTGGAGGCCATTGGGTCACAACACATTTCCAGCAGGTCCTATCACTGCTGGGGGCTTAATTGAAGCAAGAGCCAGTGGGAAAATTCACCTCATTTACTGCTGTGTCTCGCTTTCTTTTTTTCCTTTCAAATCAAATTAATATAGCTTTATTGGCATGAATGGGTAGAGTAGAGTACTGCCAAAACATTATAACAATGACAACAATGACAATAACAACATAAACATGTAGCAAATATTACTATTATTATTTGTTATTATTATTATTATTATTATTATTATTATTATTGTCTCTCAGACAATAATCTCACTCTCTCTCATCTCTGCATATTAATCTTCATTTTAGTCTCTCAGCTTCTTTTTCTGCCCCATTTCTGTTTATTTTCCTCTCTCTCTCTCTGTGTGTCTCTCTGTCATTCTCTCTCTCTCTCTGTCTCTCTCTCTCTGTCATTCTCTCTCTCTCTGTCTCTCCTTCTCTCTGTCTCTCTATCTCTCTCTCTCTGTCTCTCTCTCTCTCTCTCCCTCTCTCTCTCTCTCTCTCCCTCTCTCTCTCTCTCTCTCTCTCTCTCCCTCTCTCTCTCTCTCTCTCCCTCTCTCTCTCTCTCTCTCTCCCTCTCTCTCTCTCTCTCTCTCTCTCTCCCTCTCTCTCTCTCTGTCTCTCTCTCTGTCTCTGTCTCTCTCTGACCTGTTCTTATGACCTTTACAATGAGTCACACACACACAAAGTGAGAACATGCTGAGATGGTGCTCTCTTCACAGCTTCTCACCATGCTAATACATTCTCTCTCTTCCACCATCCGCTCTTCTACTTCCTTTTTTCCTTTGACCACTGCAGATGACGTTTCTCTATTGAATTCAATGAAAATTAATACCAAGAGGATATTCTACTGATCAATGCAGACCTGAACTCTTCCTATAGTTTCCACACATAAAAAGGCTTTCTGGGTTGGTGAATTTCAAGACGAGACTCCATCAAAGGGGTGATGAAAATGTCTTTTTTCCCCACAATAGCAAAGCTCTACCTAGAACTCATTCATTCTTTTTGCTGATAGTGAAGAAACTATTACAGACACCACTGCCGTCATTCAAGGCAATCACTTTAGATCATATAAAACATTTCCTTGAGATAATTGCTTCCTCCTTCTGGTTCACCCCCTTTATTGATTTTATTGATGTTTGGTGCTTAGAATGTTCTACACGTTCAAAAGTATCCAGACACCTGATTCCTAAATCAAATTGATAGTGATTTGGCCCATTCATTGTTGAAATAATAGTCTCCACTCTTCTATTATTGTAAAGCTTTACATTAGATGTTGGAACAATGCTGCTGGGATGTGATTCCATTCAGAGCATTAGTGAGGTCATCGTTGAAATTGGCTGATTAGGTCAAAAGTGGTCAGTAGAGCTAAATCACTCCATCTTATTGCAAACCACACGTGCTGGCACAAAGGAATTTGACCTCTGTATTTAATTCATCCATCCAGTGAAACACGGATACACTCATACTAGTGAACACAAAAACTTTGGGGATAGTGAGCAATAGGCAGCCCTACCAATGGTGCACAGGGAGCAGTCATGTCCTGTCAGTTCTTGGAATTGAACTGGTGACATTCTGGTGCACCCTCACGTCCACATCAGTGGAGCTTCATCCTTCCACTTCATCTGAAAGGTATACCTGGACTTTCATCACTCCAATTCAAACTAGTGGCTTTCAGTGAAGTTTCATCACTTTAACTCGTTTTAATGGAGCTCCAATACTTAAATCCATTCCTATCACATTCTTTCACTTCATCTCTTCCTAGTGATGTTCAATGCAAACTTTAATTCATCTAAAAATGTCAGTGGAGCTCCAATCAACTCCAAACATGTTCAAAGGAGCTTTATCAGTCCATCTCATTTCAGCAATGTTCAATGAGTTTCACCCCTCTGAACATCCCAGAGGTGCTTCATGGTGTTCATCCCCCTTCTCAACCTAGTGGAGCATCATCACTCCAACTCATTCCCAACATGTTCAATGGACTCCATTACTCAAATCCTTTCCCAAAAGTTTCAGTGGAACTTCATCACTCCATCTCATCCCAGTGGTGTTAAATGGGGCTTAACTGCCCAAACCAATTCAAACAAGATCAGCGGTACTCTCAGCATCCCAAAGGTGGTCAATGGTATTTTATTACTCCAACTCATACTAACTACATTCAATAGATTTTCATCACCCTAGAGGTGTTCAGTGGAGTTTAATCACCCACTTGTATTCAATGGGGCTTCATCACTTTACAGAACCCAGTTCCACAGCTTCAGAGTTCAGTGCCAAGGGGCTGGCATTGGGTATGCTAACTAGCTTTTGTGTGGCTATTTCAAAACATCCACAGCCAATGCTTTTCTATTGAGGTTTACTGGCACACATTTTAAACCTGGAACTGCTAAATAAAGTGGTGTCCAGACCATGAATGTATTGTCTGTATATATGAATGCATGTACGTAGAGTAAAAGTCAAAAGTTTGGACACACCTGGACATTCAGTGTTTTTTTATTATTTAAAAATGTTCTGTATTGTAGATTAATACTAACAAACAAATAGAATATGTTTATATTTTACAGTCTTCACAGTAGGCACCTCTTGCTTGGATGCAGCTTTCTTGGCATTTTCTCAGTCAGCTTTATGAGGTAGTCACCTGGAATGGCTTTCACTTAACAGCTGTGTCTTGTCATGAGGTCATGACTTGCATTTCTTGTCTCTTAATATGTTTGAGACATCAGTTGTGTGTCTACTTTGAAGTAAAATCTAAAACATGTTTTGGTTTGTTTATCACTTTTAAGTTTACTACATGATTCATTATGTGTTCACTCAGAGTCTGGATGACTTCAGTGTTCATTTACAGTTTAGGAAAACAAAATAAAAACATTGAATGAGAAGGTGTTTCCAAATGTTGACTGGTTCTGTGTACAAGTATGTGTGTGTGTGTGTGTGTGTGTGTGTGTGTGTGGTTTTAGAATCAATGGTATTTTAGCAGGATGACAGATATTATGATTGTTATTAGTAGAAATGGTACAAAGTTACTGATACATGTTTACCTCTATGAAATATAAAAAATGCATAAAACTGATCTTGATATATTTGCATACTGTCACTATTAGAAAACAAAAAAGACAAAACAAAATCTCCCAGAATGATGAGAACGTAAAAACTGTCTCATTTTTCATGCAAGTAAATGTAAGAATTTTTTTCTTGTAATTCTGAATCATTTATAAGTTTTGCCTATAAATGTTGACCCAAGATAAAGAACAATGCTCATATGTAATAGAAAACAAAAAATGAATATGAAATGGTCAAGCAGAATTTGTTTTAGCATGAAAACAACAAAATAACATCAGTTCTGTAAAGGTCAGACTGCTATCTGCAATAAATCTTACTCAGATCGTATGCTAATCAGTTCTGCATATATTCAGCCCTCTTTGTCACCATTAAGTTACATTTAACACCCTGTCCATTCTTGAACATGTAACTTTAAAGCAGCTAATTAGAACATCTCATTCTTTACAGCTGGAGCTTGGCTTATTTCTGCACTCACAGTAAGTGTCTATTTGGCTGTGCTACACTGGGCTGGCGTCAGGACACTTCAGCATGTGCTCAACACGTTTGGCCAACTGCATGTAGATGAGGGTTTGGTTAGAAAATTCTAATATCAGGGTTTGGATCATTGAGAGTGGAAAAGTGCCACTTTCATCACCAAACTGATTATGTACGACAACATTGACTATTTACAGACAAAATGTCAGCAAGACATGTTTGGTGTTTGGAGTTTGCTTCTTTATTGGAGTGGTTTTGAAGCTAATAAGGAGTGGAATGGAAATGGATGCTTAATAGCCTCGAGTGGCTCAGTGAACTAAGGTGCTGTCACTATAATCTGAGGATTGTGAGATCGACAACCAGGGCCCAATATAGCAAAACTGACTGTGCACTCTCTGAGCGGGTAAGATGGTACTTTCTCCCCAGCACTACTGAATAATGTTTGCTGGCTCAGGCGTCTGCCAGGCGATCCATCAGAACTGGGGATCCTGCGCATTCCTCTGAGTGTGTTGGATGTCCGGCGGCGATGTATTGGCAGCAGTTGTAAGAGGCAGAGCTTGACTTCACATACATCAGAGGAGGCCTGTGTTAGTCTGCACCCTCCTAGAGTCAGAGACATTACAATGATAGGGAGAGTCAACGAATGGGTGGGTCAATTGGCTACCAAACACATTGGAGAAAAATTGGGTAAAAATAATAAAAAAAAAAACCAGAAGCTTATTTAGATGGCAGGCCTGCATACAGTATTCACAGGTCAGAATGTCTGAATAACAGATTAAACAGTAGAGAGAGTCTTCAGTACAAATCACATACTCTTTAAGAATTATCTTAATGCTAAAATGCTTTTGGGAAACCAAACCTAGAATCTCTAGACATCTGAATAATCTCTGGACATACACACACACACACACACACACACACAGTGGTTGTTGAGAAGGGAAGGGAAACCCTCACTTTTGATGGAAGACAAAGCAATAAGAAACATTTACATCCATCCACTGATATTTCACACAATGTCCAGCTGGTGTTTTCAAAAGATGCCAAATAGTGAAAAATGTCAAAAATTGAGATATGAGACTTTGTTCTGAAAGTGATGGTATGCCCATCAGTCATAACTAGCCAATATGGAAAAAAATATGATGGTGGTCTGCCATATGCCATTAAATACAACTACAAAAGACCTCTGAAGGTGTAATGTGGTAGCTGGCATCGAAGTGTTAGCACTAGATCCTGTATTTTGAGAGGCAGACCTGCTTTAGATACCTAATATATCCCGTAGATGCTCAATCAAATCTGTGCACGTCTGAGGCCACTATCAGTAGATAGTGACCTCTGTTGACTGGAAGCACCACACAAGCCTTGACACTTTCCAGAAACATTCATCTGACCAAAACAATTTGGCCCTTGTCGAAGCACATTTTTCTCCAGCATCCAACATGTCATCTACAAAAATCAAGTGCTTACTGTCTAATATCTCACAGACCTCTGCATCCACCTTTGCTATGAAATAATCACTGTGAATCACTTTATCTGTGAGTGGTATTAATGTTGTGGCTTATCTGTTATGCATGCTGATCTGATCAGTCCCTGATGGAGGCCAGTGCAGGCCCTGGGACACCATGCATGTATGTGCGTTGTCTCAAAGGTCCACCTGCCATTGTCACACAGACTTCACTTTAAAGCACACAACAGGACTGCACTTACCTCAAACATCTTAGAGACATTACATGTGTTTATCACTTTTTGTTAGTTTGAAAACTTAAAAAAGCCCAAACGTTATTCATCACAGCACAAGCAGTACTTACTGTACTTACTGTACAGTACTGTACTTACTTACTTACTGTACTTACTGTACTTACTTACTGTACTTATGCTGCTAATGCAATTCACATCATCTTCATTTGGCTTTACCAAACAGTATAATGAAGTCATGTAACTAATACAGGCCTGTTAGTTATGATTTCAGAGCTAATGAATCATACCTGCTGATGTGTCACTGCAGTGGCATTGATTAAGCTGTGCAGAGACTTTTTATGACACAAACACAATCAGACGAATTGTAATTTCTATGAAGAGAATTGATCGAGTTAGTGGTTTGATGACCTCTGACGTAATGCCCTGCTGAGGCACATTCCAATCAGCCTGGGGTAAATAAAATAACCACAGAAAGGTGGTCAGACTGCTAGTTTCAGGGCAGGACAGGGTACAGATCAAAGGCAAAACTGATTCATTCATACACTCACCATCCAGGCCAAAAAACATGCATGTCATGAGCCACACTGAGCACAAGATTTAATACTTTTTCATATATTTTATTTTCAGTAGTGTTTGGTTTTATGTAGCACAAATATTCATTATTTGTTTTTACATTAGCAGGTTTCTCAGATGCACAGTGTATTTTATATCATAACTATAAAACTGATTTATGTAAATGACTGATTTATCTGCTTTGCATTTTGCCTCTCATTGAAGAAAGCCATTCCGGGCCCTGAGTGGCTCAGTGGAGTGACACTATGATCAGAGGATCGTGAGTTTGAATCCCAGTCATGCTGCTTGACAGCGACACCCAGGGCTGAGAGAGCAATATTGGCTGTGTTCTCTCTGGTGGGTAGATGGTACTGTCTCCCCATCACTATTACCATGCAATGACCGCTGGCTCAGACATCTGCCAACTGATCCATTAGAGCTGAGGATTCTGCACTTTCTTCTGCACGGGGGGCAATGCCTGGTGAAACACCGCTTAGACCTTAATGTGAATCGGCGGGGCTTCAATGCTATAAGCAGATTATGCATTTTTGTGAAATCACAAGAACAGTTAATACTTTTTTTGTAACTAAGTTTGAATAAACTGGACATTTTGATTGAGGAGTGAGTAGTAATTTCTTTACATAAAAATTAAAGTGAGGAAAGCTGGGACCTTTAAATAGATGTAAAACATAAAACATCAACATAACCTGTGGCACAGTTAGCAGAGCCAAACAGGAAAGAGGTGATGGGTTCAGATGTTTTGATTGGCTGCCCTGTACTCTGGCTCATTAAAGAGGCTATTCGTCACGAATCACCCCTTATAACTTCTGCAGGAGTGGGTGGGGCTACCCTGGTATAGCCTGATAATCTACATAGGCAGATGTCTTATTTTTGTGGCATCACAAAAACAGTGATTTCAAAAGTGGGCTTTTCTCAGCTATGGCTCATTAGACTTATGGACTGGGGAGAGAATGGTAGGCTATAGATTTAAACTGTTATTTTTCCTGTGGAAGTGGCCCTTTAAATAGACTTCAAAGCATGTACGAAATATCAACACAACCAACCTGTGGCACAGTTAGCAGTGACGCCAGAGGATGAAACAGGAAAGAAGAGGTGGTTCAGTTGGGAAGCTTGCATCATAGGGCGAACGCGGTGTGCGCGTGAGTGAGCCTACGTGAGCATGCGAAAGAGCGCGCGCGCGCCAATTTGCGCGCGTCTTTGTGCGTGCGTACTGGCCCATGCGGATGCGTAAGATAATCAACAGAGACGAAGGCAAATGCAACGGAGGACAAAGATTAGTTCTGCAGCCTTTACAGCAGGATAATGATGCATTTCCAAACACGCAGGAAATGCCCGTTCGTTCTTTACAACAAACACACACACACACACACACACACACACACACACACACACACACACACACACACACACACACACACAAAGAGAGAGAGTGATAGAGAGAGAGAGAGAGAGAGACAGCTCCATTCTGCAGCACATCTCATTCCCATCTATTTCCAGTCTAAACTGCAGCTCTATGGAACTTTCCCCCCTTTTAATGCACACTCCGTGCACGCGCGCGGACCACCAGCACCACTTTTTGTGGATTCAAATCAATGCAGCAGAGCTCTCAGACGGCAAAAGTAACTGATGCATCCAATACAGGCCCCCTATGCCCCCCTCCCTACAATAAAAGCTCCGGCCACTCCTTCCTTCAAGCAAAACGGTGCAACTGGTTCATTTTCAATCATTCCAGTTCAGACAAAGCAGGCGGATGAAGCGAGTGCACGCGAGCTCCTGAAGATGTGCAGCCTGGCTTCACCTTAAACATCTCGCCTTTAAATGGCGCGTTAATGCGCTCAATTGATCCAAATCCCGCTTATCAGAGTTCTCAGCATCTCATACAGGATATCAAACAAGCTGTCAAAACTAAGCCCCGACATATTGTAACAGTGTAATATGTAAATGCAGAGATATGCTTTAGGACAGTGAAGGCTCCACGCATACATCCTCATCCTCCTCCTCCATCTGTGGGATGCTGCTGCACCTTCATGAAGCGCTTCAGCCAGTCTGAGGCTGCAGTGATTCATTGATGCTGTGGACACTTTTTGAACATCTGAACTACCCAAGCAAAACCCAGCAGATCTATAACCTCGTCACAAAGAATATAAACAGTGGCTGTAACTACAGTTCACACCACCGTCATCAGAACTAGACCTTACACAGCTTAAGTGCAGCGGCTCGAGACTGGAAGTAAGCTTCTGCAAAGTCCTCAAACAAAAGTCCCGACGCGCTCAGACAGCAGCGCGCGCGCAAAGCACCACCGCCTCGCGGCTCAGCGGCGCGCAGTCGCGAGTATCGCCCACTTCACGTGGACTCCTGAGCGGCCAGCGGCGCGTGCACGCGCTGCAGTTTATTAGCTCGCGATAACGATCATCCCGTGCGCTCGCGCTTCTTACCTCCGCTCAGCGTCTCCTCCTCGCCGCACGCAGGGGTCTGTCTTTATTCGCGCGTCTCTCCGAACACCTCCTCACATCTTCACGCTCAAAACAATAATCCCGTGCGCTCGCGCCTTCCCGCAGCACATCCAGGCAGGCTGAATTCAAAAAGGTTTAAATCCCCCGGACGAACGGTGTGTGAGAGGGAACGTGTGTGTGTGTGTGTGTGTGTGTGTGGACCTGTTCTCCTTCAGCCCCAGCTCAGAGAAAAGCAGAGAGAAACCACAGCTGGGGAAGCAAGAATGATGTCATACACACCCCCACCTTCTCTCCTCTCTCAGTCTGCCTCTTCCTCCACCCCTCTGTCCCGGGCTCTCTCTCTCTCTCTCTCTCTCTCTCTCTCTCTGCCCCTCCCACGGAGTGATGAAGTCATACTCCTGCACACGCCCCTCACTCCTCCAGCCCTGTGGCCTGCTCATCATCAGCCTCACCCAGGCTGGACTCACTCAACATGGCCAGGTAATGGTGCTGGAAGAGCCTGTGGGTTCAGATGTTCAGACACATACACAAGGAATTAGCACCTCTTTAAAGAGGAAGAGGAACAATTGCCACATGAAGTGGTCTGATGCAGACAAAGTGGTCATTTCTGAGCAAAGAGTTTTTGTATCTGTCAATTTCTGGATCAAATATCAGAAAATCATGTTCTTTTCCAATTTGCAGATAGTAACATTTCATGCTGTTATTGATTAAGATATTTCATAAGATTGCCGACATCCAGATCATCGATATTAATGTTCTTCAAATTTCTAGATGAACTTTTGCGTTCTTATGGATTACTGAATGTAGATGTTTCCTGGTCTTGCTGATTTCTCGATGAAATGTCACATTAATACCAACGTCCAGAAAATGGAATTTCACATGCTGGATATATTAACCACTTTAGCTACATTTTCTGGAAAGGCAATCAGTCACACATTCACCCAGAGCCAACAACAGCGTATTCCACTAATGCTAACATCTTTACCTTATATCTGTCAGAAAGCAAGAATGTCAGGTATAGTAGGTGACATGTAGATTAGTAAGAAAATGAGTAAATATTAAGAGTATAGTCTGATCACAAGAGGGTAATCCTAATGCACGGACACCTGTTGGTCACATGTGTATCGATATTCTCTCTAGTCAGTTGTTTATTAAGAATATTTACAACCCCAATTCCAAAAATGTTGGAAGAATTGCACAATCGCTGCAGAATGCAATGCTTTGCAAATCTCAGACTCATATTTTATCCACAATAGAACATAGAACACATTTCAGATTTCATGAAAAACAATAACTCATTTAGAACTTGATGGCAGCATCATCTCAAAAATTTGGGACAGGGGCACCAAAAGCCTGGAAAAGTAAGTGGTCCTGATAAAAAACATTGAATGAAAAATCCAGCAAAGAAGATCCAGCAACAAGAACGCTACATCAGACAAGAATGGGACAACATTTTTCTCCCAAAACTCCAGCAATTAGTCTCCTCACTTCCCAGATGTTTACAGACTGCTGTTAAAAGAAGAGCGGATGTTACACAATTACAGACATTGCTCTGTCCTAATTTTTTTAAGGTACATTGCTGCTGAGTTGTAAATGAGTTAATATTTTTCATGAAATGGTCAAATGTCTCACTTTCATCATCTGATATGTGTTTTCTGTTCTAAATAAATTGTTTTAATTTACATTCATTTACATTTTACATAGCATCCCAACTCTTTTCGAATTTTGGAAAAAGGGAAAAATGAAAAAAGAAAAAAGAAAAAAAAAGAAAAGAAAAAGTGAATGCAATACAACACACTATTAAACGATTCACTCTATGTATTCAAAGGAGATTCAGAACCAGTCGATTTGATCTCCCCAGTGTTTCATGGCCACAGCCTTGGCGATGGAGTTGCAGGTTTTTGGGTTGACCAGAGAAGTTGACAGGTTTGGTTTCACTTTAAATCTGCCAGTCAATCTATGAAGCCAAACAAACAGCTGTTGAATGGACAGATGTTACAGACTTCTCCAGAACTTCCATATTGCCAGTTCACCTCTGGCAGGACTGTTTTTCACCATCTCAGGTCTAATATGTTCAGTTTAGTCCCATTCCATGATTTTCCAGATGTCACTTTGTGTTAGAAAATTAGATTTTTAGATGCTGCTACTTAACATATTTGTGTGTATACACCAGAGACCCTCCCCTGTGACAGCATTCTCAATGTTCATAGAGAATACACTTGAAAAACACTTGAAAGTCACTCAATCTGGAATAATTGTGTTGCTGAGATGTGTAAAATTTCAGATGAGCTATAATTAACTAATCTAATAATATAAGACTAATTCTAACCAGGCTATGTGTTAACTGAAATATAAGTGAAGTTTACTTACGTTTCCTAATTAAAACACCATTTTTATCTAGAGTGTAAAATATTTTTCAAAATAACAGTAAATGAAACACTAGTACAACTTTTATATTTTGGCAAAACAGATCTGAAACAAAAATCCCTTGGCAGTCAGGAGCACACATTGTTGGAATGACCCTATGTCCTCCCTGTTCTCCCTGCGGCCTTGTTCACTTCAGCCTGACCTTCTGTTGCTCCCTCCTTCCCCTATTTCACACCTCTGATTACATGTGGCTAGAGAACAAGTCAGTCAGAGCGGTGTGAACAGATGAGGTCCGTAGTTAGCGTGAACCAGCCCTTAATGAACACATCAGAGTAATAAAGACCACTGGCATTTAGAAAGATCTCTTCATGAAAGGGCCCTCTGTCTCGGTATGAATGTTCATATTTTTGACATTTAATGTCCTCTTTGTACAATTCTGACCTTCACTAAAATCTAATTTACAGGTCTGAAGTTACTCAGATGTTTCCAAGACATTTGTTCTTCAAAATTAGCTTATTTAATGTTGTATTGGAGCTAAGACGCTAATGTAGTGAACCTGTAATGGATGTTAATATTTACAATTTACAATGTGTACACTGCATTATTAGGTAATCTTAAAAACAGGGCATATAAAAACTGCACTGAGTAGGTCAAATAACACTCTGATGCTTGATTTAAAGTTCCTGAAATCAAGCGTCTTCTTTTTTTACCAGTTGTGTATTCCATCTCTCTGTTTCTCAAAGAAGCCTTGAAAAAGACAAAAACAAGTCAGAGCGTCAGAGATAATGTAGCGTAGCAGAGAATTCATCAAATGGGCCTTGTCAGCTCCATAACCGTGGGGTAGTCTATACGGTAGCTATTGAGGAACACCTCATTAGATTAAGGGTCGGCGACGATGAGCGCTCAGTGGCACAACAGCAGTTTGGTGGGCTACTAGAGCTGCAGCGCTCTCCATCACTCTTCCCTTAGCATCCTTTCATCTATTTCTATATCTCCACCAGTCCATGACTTTCACACTCTTTTAGACTCTGTGCATTGCCTACACTATGTGGAAAGATATCTATAGCAACTGCTTAACACATCACTCAAGTGGGCGAAGGCGATAAACTATGACAGAGAAGAAGAGATGCTTTCTTTCCCGGGTCATCAAACAGACTGAAGCTTGTCCTGTACTCCAAATGAAGCACATAACAAGGGCATGTTGGGATTACAAAAAAATCTAATGAATTATAGTTAGTAGATCTGTAGCATCTGTAGATGACGGAATAGGATTTGTAGAGTTGATACTTTAACATCTATAAAGTTGATGGAACATTTGTAGAGTTTATAGAGTAGCATACATAGAGCATCTATAGGGTTTTGAGATCTATCGAGATGCTATAACATCCTTTATATGGTCATTATGGATAACCATATAGTGTGGAGCTAACAGTTGGATCCTAATTGGCTTGTATGTTTTCTTGGTGAGAATCATAAAACTGAATCTTGAATATTTGATACATACAACACAGCAGGCGATGCAGAGAGTCTGAGATTTTGTGTGACAAGTGACATGTTCATTATGGTGAGGGAACATCAGCGTTAGACAAACCAATAGACACCACAGAGCTTGCATTGCCTCCAGGTCCATTCCACCATGCTTTACACTCTCTGTCCCAACCTCGCAGTGCACCGCTCTCATTCTCACGGCCTGATCTAATTGGACTCAGCCTTGGCAGAAGCTGCACCAACAATAACAGCAACCTGCCACCTCTGCTCTGTACAGTGCCACCTCCTTAGGGGACAGCTGGAAAACTGGAAACCCTGTGTAGACCCACCATATGGGAGACAGCTACATTCATTCATTTTACAGATTAGATTTCTATCTAATTCTAAATATTAGTATATAGTGTCGCTGTTATGTCAAAAATTGTTATTTTTCATTCATGCCATGCAGCTAATGAAGCTAGGATATAATATACGTTTATATGCACAAATTAAGATGACTAAATCATCACATACTTTAATTGTTAAAGACCTTTTCCTATACGCTGTATGCAATGATGGACAGATTATGCAGTACATGCATTAACCATCATCCAGATGTCTTTATCACTTCAAGTTACGATCTCTTTTGCTTTATTTCCTGTTCATATTATCCTCTTTGCCTTCTCCTATCAGTGTTAGACATCTTGTGCTAGCTGTCTGCCCACCCCAAGGGTAGTGTGCTGAATATAGCACTCGACGATGAAGTTCTTAATGAGCACCCGTTGCTATGAAACAATCCGCTGAAACAGTTGGTTAATTGTCCATTCACACCCAGCAATAAAACGCAATGCCTCCCCCACCATGGAGCATCACTCTTGTCAATGTGCATGTTTGAATGGGCCATCGTCACTTTGGTGTTACTGGACCGACTTTCTCCACACACATGCACTCTCCCAAGGTGACCTATGTGATGTTATTTGATGACCTATGGCCTGAAGACCTTAAAATAACAATGAAACCAATGTGGAACAACATTTCCTGTTTTCTATTGTTCTATATATGACGGCATGAAAATGATGTATTGGACTTCACTCACTGTCCACTCTATTAGAAACACATACCTTGTGCTTCCACTCACTGGTCACTTTATGGGCTCCTCCCACCTTATAGGTCCACTATACAGATGCAGAATTATAGCCTAGTCCATCTGCTACTGTACAATTTATCAGCCCCTTCTACCCCATTCATCTTTGTTCAATTTATGACCACAGGACGGACGTCCAGGTGTCTGGGTGGTGGATCATTCTCAGCACAGTAGTAAGACTGAAAATAAATATCAAGAAAAAATATCCAGGCAAGAGTAACTCAGAAATGTACAGATTAGAGGATATTACTACTATTAAATGCCTACAAGTTGACTCCTGGTCTTGTATTTGGCCCATTAGATTTCTTAATTGCTTGTTCGTGATTCCATTGTTTCCATCTTCTTTCTGATTGTCCTCTTTCTTCTTTAACTTCAGAAGTTCCAACACCTTTTGTAATGAACTCATTCTTCTTGTAATTCAGGATGCCATCCAGGTGCTTTTCCAGTCTCTTGTCATCTCAAGGCTTTACTATTGCAACTTCCTCTTGGCTGGTCTTCCTATGAGAGCCATCAGACCCCTGCAGCTGATCCAGAATGAAGCTGCTCAGCTGTTCTTCAATCAACCCAAGTTCTCTCACATCACTCCACTGCTGTGTTCACTTCACTGGCTTCCTGTAGCTGCTCGCATCAGATTCAAAACCCTGATGCTCACCTACAAAGTAAGTAATGGACCAGCTCCTCTCTACCTAATGGCAGTGGTCAAGTCTTGAAACGCACCTTGAACCATTCGAACTTCTAGTACAGCTTGACTTAACCTGCCATCCTTCAAGACACGTGGAAGATTGGCATCAAGACTCTTCTCTGTCTGTGCACCCAGGTGGTGGAACAAACTCCTACTGACTGTTCAAACAGCAGAGTCCCTCACAGTCTTCACACACAGACTGAAGAGCATCTCGTTGTGGAACACTTAAGCAGGACTAGTTTAAACACTTATTGTAATGCTGTAAAGCTCTTATATTGTGTATAATTGTGTATCTTTCCTTCTTTCTAGGTATTAGTGATGGTTTAGTTCTAACAGTGTCTGAACTGAAGAGTAGTTTGGACTCTAATCTGTCTGTACTAGCTGAGATAATTCTCTTAATGGAGACAAAACACTGTTGTACATCACTACCCTTAGCAAAAACAAGTATACGTTGAGTATGTGTTATTAAGTATACTTAAGTATAATAAAAGTATTTCCTTAAGTGTACTTTTATTTAGCAAGTACACTACAAGTATACTTACTTGGGACTAAATTGGCCCACTTTAAGTTCAAGTACATGAAAAGTAAACTGGAAGTATGCTCTATAACTAGAGTAAAATTATAAAATTATAGAGCATCCTTCCAGTTTACTTTTTATGTACTTGAACTTAAAGTGGGCCATTTTAGTCCCAAGTAAGTATCCTTGTAGTGTACTTGCTAAATAAAAGTACACTTAGTGGAAATACTTTTATTATACTTAAGTATACTTAATAACATGTACTCGACGTATACTTATTTTTGCTAAGGGTCTGGATAAGAGCGTCTGCCAAATGTCATAAATGTAATGTGTCTAAAATAAGTGGGCCTCAGTTTGGTTTTCTGGGCTTCGAGTGAGAGGTGAGGATTTATTTAGTCAAGGATCCATTTGATTGTTTTCTTTGCTGTCCAAGCCACTCTCAAAAGCCCAGCTTTTATAGGCCAGCTTTCACATCTATAAAGTACCACACTGAAGACCAGGCTGGACAATTTGTAGTAACAAATCATTAAATTCAATGATCTTTTAATGCTCTGTCATTATGGCTCCACCAAGTGCCAATATTTGTTTTATTTCTAAGACTGGGATTACACTACACAATTTTTACCCTGATTTTAGCCCAGAATCTCACTCAACCCGAGTCTGCACTACTTGGCTGAAGTCTGTAGATTTTGGGTCAGAGTCAGCTTAGTCGTCATAGATTTTTTTTTGCACCACTATTGAATTTTAGACCAGTTGATGTGTATGCAAATCTCTTGATTTCTTTGACCTGGCTATTGTAATGTACACTGGTCAGTGACTCAATTTTGAAGAGGTTCCATCAATATCCAAAGAAAATTGAGTACTAGGATTCAGTTTTGAGGTTTTGAACCAACCAGATGAGTAAAAAATTGCAAGCTCGCTAGTTGACTATTACTAGATGAAGGGCTAGCTCTTGTTATTACAACATTGTTTATGAGCAAGGAGAAGAGAATAAAAAAAAAGCATACTTACACCAATTTATGGATTACTAGCTGCCAAGGTAACAATAACTATTGTGCTCTTATGCTTTATATGTTTATCTGCATCTCCGAGAGGTACATGTCATGGGGCACATTTGGTTTGGTTCAGCAGTAGGTTGAAGTTGTGTATTGTGTGTAGAATTGATAGAATGTACATATATATCTACAAATCTACAGTATAGAGTTGATGTGATCACATTTGCGATTTTGATAAAATAACTGACTAATTTGATAGGTTAGTATTTATTGAAAGATTAGAATTCATAGAATTATAGATTAGCAGTTATGGATTAAAATACTGCTGAGTGGTAATTAGTGGTTATAGATTCAGTTGATTATCAGTTATAAACTCATTTGTTATGAAGTTGGTAGATAATTAGTTATTGATTTGGTGGATTATCAGTTATAAAGTAATTAGTTATAAAATTGGTAGATTAGCAGATATAGATTTGGTGGATTAGCAGTTATAAAGTAATTTGTTATAAAATTGGAAGTTTATTTGTTATGGATTTGGTGGATTAGCAGTTATAGATTTGGTAGATTAGTAGTTATAGATTTGGGGGATTAGTAGTTATAGATTTGGGGGATTAGCAGTTATAGATTTGGTAGATTAGCAGTTATAGATTTGGGGGAGTAGTAGTTATAGAGTTGGTGGATTAGCAGTTATAGATTTGGTGGATTAGCAGTTATAGATTTCGTGGATTAGCAGTTATAGATTTGGTGGATTAGTAGTTATAGAGTTGGTGGATTAGTAGTTATAGATTTGGTGGATTAGCAGTTATAGTTTTGGTGGATTAGTAGTTACAGTTTTGGTGGATTAGCAGTTATAGTTTTGGTGGATTATTAGTTATAGATTTGGTGGATTAGAAGTTATACATTTCGTGGATTAGTAGTTATAGAGTTGATGGATTAGTAGTTATAGTTTTGGTGGATTAGCAGTTATAGTTTTGGTGGATTAGTAGTTATAGATTTGGTGGATTAGAAGTTATAGATTTGGTGGATTAGTAGTTATAGAGTTGGTGGATTAGTAGTTATAGTTTTGGTGGAGTAGCAGTTATAGTTTTGGTGGATTAGTAGTTATAGATTTGGTGGATTAGTAGTTATAGAGTTGGTGGATTAGTAGTTATAGTTTTGGTGGATTAGCTGTTATAGTTTTGGTGGATTAGTAGTTATAGATTTGGTGGATAAGTAGTTATAGAGTTGGTGGATTAGTAGTTATAGAGTTGGTGGATTAGTAGTTATAGAGTTGGTGGATTAGCTGTTATATAATTAACAAATTAGAAGTTGAACCAGGTATATAGTCCTCTTCAGATAAGATACAGTCTTCAGTCGTACATGTCAGTTGTACCTGCAACTTGGTCTCAACATATGCTTTGATGATTTGTGTCAAACAAAGCCTTGCCCTCAGGTGACAGTTCAGCATGCCCTAACTTTATGCAACTTTATACCTCTGCTGTGTTGGAACAACTAACTGTTAAGCAAATTCAAAATGTATAGAAATGAGTACTGCAGCACTAACCAATCAGTTTTCTTCCTGAAGGCAGAGTCAGCACGAATCCATGTCATTTTTGTATATATTTTATACATATCAGTCTATATATCAGAACAAGGAATAGCAAATTGAGTATCACGCTATTTACTTCCTTGGATATGTTCAATGTGACAATTGCATATTGAAATGTCAGTGAAATGGCTAAATGCATCAAACAGAGATTCAGTACATTGGAGATCTGGCAAGTGCAAAGTTGATTTTTACCATAACTGAACACCAGCAAGGTGGAGCTACAAAAAAAGTTTCTCACTACTATACTGTGTTACAGGCAGATCCAAATGTCTAGAGTGCAGAAATGAGGTAGGAAGCCTCCGTCATGACTCATCATTGACAACATACCAGTTTAGTCACATGAGTCAGTCTATGTCTATGTTTACTTAACTCTGGAGATGATATAAGTGACTAGACTCAGGAATCTGGCAGTTTCTGTCCATCACTCTTTAGCATAGCAAATTAAGAACAATGGGCCCCCTTTACCAATAACTTCCTAATTTCCTTACTACTGTAATGTAAATATTATAATATTATACAAAAGTGCTCTTAAGTACTGTTTTGGGAACAAATCCCAAAGACAAAAATATTTGTGAATGTAAAAATCTTTCTTAAGTGAATTTTAAGAAGTTTCTTTTTAAGAATGACTTTTTAAGAATGACTGGTGAATGAGGCCCAATAATGTTAATAACTAGAAAGTAAAATACATAATCATGCACAATTGCCATGACCTTGAGATGAGACAAGTTTGAGATGAGCAGTAGTTAGTATGTATAAAATTATCCAATCAGGATTGGTCAAAGACCATAGCCTTTGCATATTTGTATATATCTTCTAACACAGTAGCTGTTCCATATTCATAGCTCTGAAAATGTATTACTCTTTTAACTGTATGCTCTCCGGTGCAACTGAGTGAATGCTCATGCCCAAAAGAGCTAGTGTTGGAAACCACGTGAATGGCAAACTGAGTGCTAGTGAGGGTTGCTCTGGTCCCCCTAGGCTGCTGGAAGCCCCGATCATTTCTGAACACCAGCGGTGGGAGTGGAAGTGCCTGAGAAACCTATTAAGCATTGTTGGTCTTTGGAGACTTCCTGTGATGTTTATGTGTAGTGAGCTCTGCCTGAGATTTCCTTTCTTTCCCGTTCTTTACCATCTCCCCTCCCCTCTGGGCCTTAGGCGCAAAGGCAAAAGCAAGGGAAACTCCTTTATTTTGGCAAGCGCTCAGTTCAAACCACCGAGGCAAGAGCAGATGCAGCACTGGGTGAAAAGAGAGCGAGAGAGCGTAAGTGCGAAAGAGAGAGAACTAGCAAAAGCTTGAAACAACTGATGGCATGCAGAAAAGCCTCACTTACACACTGCATGCAAATTTCACTCCATGTCTACTCTTACATCACGTAGGCTGCCAGCACCTGGCCTGCCGTCCTCTTTCTCTCCCCTCTGCTCTGAATTTGATTATGGTGGCTCATAACTACACATAAGAACACCCGAGACACGATGTTCCTTGCTATCTGTCTGTCTCTGGGCTGAACTTAGCACAGCTGATTTATTACACGCCTGCCATGTTGGTGCCAATTGGAAGTGGCAGAAGAGCCTGCTGCTGAATCTTAATTATTGGAGCTGATTGCATGGCTCACTTGCTTCTACAGTGGAAGAGGCGCCTGCACAAAGCCTAGAGCGATCTGGACGGGGACAGCCAGATGGACGCTGATTCCATCACTCACCACTGAGCCTCGACATCACCAGTTACTTGTACTGGCCAGTAAGATGCACCACAGTTAAAGAAGGAGTTCTGCCAAAGTCAGCTTTATGCAATGGCCTCTTTAGCTGATCAGCAAAGGCTTGTTTGGTGTCTGAATACTGCATTTTCAGTTTTGCACTGGAGCTAAAAGGTTAATGTAGCTAACAGGAAATAGAAGATAATACACTCTCAGAAAAAGACAAACTGGACTGAAACTGGGTCAGTACCTTTCCTGTGTGGAATGTGTCATGTTCCCCACTCATCTGAGCTCTGTCTCATTCTCTCACTGACTGGTCTACATATCCCATGGTCCTCAGTGTTCCAGAATATCACATAACTTCTTGTGGTGTTCTCTCCTCACTCATAGAACTACATTTCCCAGAATCCTCTCCGGTACTCATGTGACTATCTGCCCAGCTGTTTTCTCTTGGACCTTGATTATCTTGACACAATTGATCATACTATTCTAATAGAAAGACTAAATAACATGGTTGGAATTACAGGAACAGCCCTTTCATGGTTTAAGTCTTACCTTACA
>BRDA01005487.1:46901-72880 GCA_036984385.1 Crenuchus spilurus | reverse complement strand
AATATGTAGATATAAGTAGGAATTAGGAATGTAGGTGAGTACGGGTAGGTAGGTATGGAGAGGTAAGGATGACTTGTACTGCACATACAAAACTAATGACAAGGAATGGAGAGGTATGGATGGATGGGCATGAGTGGATGTAAGGATTAAGGATGAATATAGATGTATAAATGGATGATCTAAAAATAAATGGCACTCAGTAGTAATTTTTGACACTTTCCTTATAGCTCATTACAGAGGTTAATTTGTCCACTGTGGTGTATTGATTGTTCCGTACCACTCAACAGTCATCCTTCCACTCTGGCATCAATGGGCACCGCTGTTATGCTGTTGGAAAGCACTCAGTGTACAAGAAGTTTATTCTCAGTACATCTTCACTACAGCAGCTCTAGAACATCCCACAAAGTTCTCAAGATGCTACCATTCTTTGCCTGGTACCTTATCATAGGGTAACATCCATTGCACTCTGCTACAACTGACTGGTGGGCTCACATATTTATTGTGGTGAGTTCCCCTAACCAGGGGTGTCAAACTCTATTCCTGGAGGGGTGGATTCCTGCAGAGTTTGGTGATCTTCCTGATCAAACACACCTGATTCAGCTCAGCAGGTAATGAGCAGGTTTAATTGTGTCAGAGCAGAGAAATCACCAAACTCTTTTGACAAGGGTTTGACAACCCTTCATTGGGTGCTGGGCTATTTCCACTATTTTACCCACCAAAAAAAAGAGAGAATGTCAATCCATTGCTGGGCACACACACATACATACACTCCCACCAGGATAACTTAGAGTAACCAATTCACCTGAACTTATTTTTGGACTGTGAGATGAAACTGGAGACTCCAGAGGAAATGGGGATTTGAACACAAGATCCCAGCGCAGAGAAGCAAATGTGCTCTTTGAAAGGTACCATTTTACCAATTTTGAGATTCACTGTACCAACAGTGATGACAATATATAATTTGAACTGATATGGGTGTCAGGATTAAGGATGAAGCTGAAGATGAAGAAAGTGATGGATTGATTGCTGACTGGAAAAGGAAATAAAAATAGATAAACATGAATGGATGGATGAATGGAGAGCTGATACAAAGAATGAATGGACAAACAATCAAATAAACAAATACATAAACATGTTTTTATTAAAGTTGCCTTTAAAATCACTTGGCTGGACTACAGACTGGTAACAGGCATGTGTGAGTCACAAATACCTGTAACAGCTGAGAAAGAGCCTGTATGAAACTACATAAGCTGATGTCTTTGTGATCATGAACTTGTAAAGGAAGCAGTCTGAATGGGCTATTCCGAGTTATTGCGTTAAAGGCAGCTGCTCGGACCTCCTATTGATTCAAGTGGAAAGAGTTCAGGAAAATGACCATATAAAGAGGAAAAGGAAACAAGAGGCTGACCAACAGGGGGGTCACAATCAGTGGATTTCCTGCGGGCAACACGTCCATCGGGTCAGTGCGCCGCTGCTGTTTGTGCGGCCGGGCTGGGCTAGGGCGTGGTGTGTTTGGACACTTTGTCCAAGGTCACTGTCTCTGACGGAGGTGGGAGGAAGGCCCTGAGTTCCGTTGAAGCGAAGGGTCATAAGATTGTTTCTGAATGAGGACACGTGGAGAGAGAGACCATTTCTCTAATGTCATTCCAAAGTGCAGCTGTGCTGTTCTGATCTAATGGCCAGCAAGGCTGGGACTACGGATATGTCATTGGGGAACCTGTGTGTGGATGACAAAGATTACAGTATCAGAGAAAGTCTAAGGCAGCCAAGTGTGAAATGAAAAGAGGTGTAACATTCACTCAACAACTCTGCTTTTATCAGAATGTCTGATGCCACTTGGATGCCCCAGGGTCTAATTCATCTAAGCAACTACAGAAATCAGATTTTCGACTCATCCAGGCGAATCAAACCTGGATGATCTGAGCAACCTCCTTGAGGGCCATAGCACCACAGAGTTTCATGAGCTAATCTTAGTGCACTGATACCCAAACATGTTCACTACCTCTGAGCCAAAATCTGACAGATATAACATTCAAAATGATTAAAAACCATGTGGCTTGGTGGTGAGCACGCTCGTCTCAGCACTGAGGTCTTGGGTTCAAGTCCCCATCTGGGTGGAGTCTCCATGTTCTCCCCATGTCTGCGTGGGTTTCCTCTGGGGTCTCTGATTTCCACCCACAGTCAAAAAACATGGAGACCAGGTTAATTGGGTACTCTAAATTGTCCTAGTGTGCTTGTTTAGCACTGAATGAGTTGCTTTGATGTACATTGTTTACTTTAACAATAAAGTGTATAATATTTACATGAAAATTGACTAATTTGACTGAAACTTTGAATGATATTGTATGCACAGAAGAGCCAAAACATTAATATCTGAGTGGCATATGGCACCAAGCACTACATGTAATCAGAATTGAACGTTACACTTATATTGCACCTTTCTCATATGCAAGGATGCTTTACAATTAACGCAATGCAGTTACACACTTAGAACTCAACCACACACTGGCGAGAAGCAGCAGTCAATCACACACAGCGTCTCAATCGTCCACCTGGAGGACTGATTCGAGCCCTAGGCAGGGATCACCCAGAACAAAGTGCCAACCATATCTGGCCATACACAGATACGTTCATACTGTACACATTCATTCACACACACCAGGGTCATTTAGAGCCAATTCACCTGATCTCCATATTTTTTAAATGTGCTAGCCACCAAGTCACCGTGCCACCCAAATGGGTGAGCATTCTGACCAGCCTCTGCTACCCTCATGCATTGATTTGTGGGCACAGCTTGAGGCTGGTTGGTGGTTTGTTCCTCTAAAGTCAGTAGGTACTCACCACTGCTGACCACAAACGTCTCATAAGCCTTGCCATTTTGCCAACCCAGTTATCTTGTTTAGCTCATGATAAAATCACTCAGATTCTTACGCTTGTCCATTACCAAATGTTTAAAGCTGCTTTCAGGAGGCATGTGTAAGAACATTACTGATTGGAGCCCTAAAAGTATGGAGCTACAAAATCATACACCAGTCATATGTTTGGATGTTTGTTTATTTGTATATCTTTGGTGTTTGTTGCCAAGGTCATAAAAAAGTCAAATAAATAAGCAAAATGTAATTTAATGTAATAACATTGTATAAATAACAAATAAATGTAATAATAATGTAATAATGGACCATTTATCATGTTCAGCTCACCTAACTTCAGCAATAATATTCTGTATTCAAAATAATTGTGGTGCTATCTCTGGAGTCTCTCCACTGAGCCTTTATCGGCCTGGCACTTGCCTCTCGTCCGTAACACCTCTAGCCTGTGTTATCACCGCCCCCAACTCAAACGTTTGTTTGAATTACAAAGTGCACGGTCAAATAGTGGCCACGCGGCACCTTGGAAGTAAATCTGGAGGTGCTTTCAAGTCCAAAGTGAGAGGCGTGAAGAGATGCCATGTCGACCTGAGTCGGTCCCGGTCGGGGATGAGGTGGGGAACTCTCTGAAGCTGGGGTTAAAAGAAGGGGGCCGCCAGGGGCCCCAGATGGGCAACACGTCGGGGGCAAAAGGGGAAGAAGATGACTTATTGCCATGTGAAGAGAGACAGAGACAGAAGACGGTTTGGGGGAAGGGCTGGGGTGCGGCCCACCGATGAGTCAAAATTGAATAAGTGGAGGATGAATGCAGTCCAGATCTTCCCTGGATGCCTCCAATGCTGTTCCAATTAGCAGGCGGGCTGCTTCAAAGAACCTGATACACAAGGGCCTGATACACTTCTGCTCTGCATGATTCACATCTCATCACCTTTCTTATCACAGTGCCACATTATCTCTAGTGCCCTCTGTGTCTCATCAGCAGATTTCAAGAACTTGCATGCAACAACACTTGGTTCTGTGTTTTGCAATCATTGAATTTAATAAAATTAAAATTTTTATGGCTGTCTGTTCTGATTTGGTCAGCATAACCATGATCCCTATAGACCTCCCATCCTTTTGACTTCAGATCCTGTCTGACCAAACGTTCCCCAGATATCAGTGTCAACTCGCAACCACTCCTTCATCTTTCAGTTTCCTGCAAAATACTCTCTATTGCTAAAAACAGAACAATGACTAAACTGTTATTGTCAATTTGTCCAGACGCTGTAGGTTTTGTTATCTTTGTAGCTCTACTTCACACTCAAAAATACCAACATGTCTTGGTTGATCAACTTTATGTGGAGTAAGGGGAATCTTTCTAAATCTTTCTCTTTCTCCAGATTCTCCATTCTCATGTTTTACATTAAACAGATAGCTCTCCTCTCACTTCCAGCCCAAAGCTGTCATCACTCACACGCTCTGACTGCTTTACTGCAGATGTCCATCCCGCCACCGTCATGGCACCTTCAGAGCGTGCAAGTGCAGAGATTTGAGTAAAACCACATTTCTACAAGCTGCTCTTCTTCTTCTTGTCTTGCATTTTTTTCTCTCTCCACTCCCTGTTACAGAATCATGACTTAAGAATATTCTCTATTCAAAGCCTGTTTTTAGAGCCAGTTTTGTCTTAGTTCTTGACTAAATGCAAATAATCTCCATACAAAGATATTTACTTTAACATTATGAGTACATAGACCAGTTTATAGTTAAAACTGATTTTTTTACTTACTAACTGAAATCAAATGTAGCTTAAACTTAACACAACATATTGTTCATTTACAAAGCTTAAGACTTGACTTAAGACAAGATTAGACCTATGCTCTGCCAACAAATTATTTTATTTGGACAAGCTTTACTAAACATAATGAAAATTGTATCAGTGTTTGTTGAGAATCACTAAGGTTCTCAGTTTAAAATGTTTCTTAATCAAGCTTGTAGCTGGTAGTAATTATTATACGTACATGCTAACATTTTTTGTGGGTGTCACCGCTGTTTAATCCTGTCTTCTGCTGTGTTCCCCATTGGTAATTTCTCATGATTTATCAGTCATACAAATCAAATGGATGTTTCTGTTTTAGTTTTTTTAAAAGCAAGCCTTGTGCCATCTCCCCTAGACTATATACAACCACCACATGGACTGATGTTTACTGGCAGGTAACCCCATTTGCCAAAAACCTGGAAAATATTTTTTTTTTAAACCTTTAACTTAATACATGACAAGAAACTACTTTTTTTCTCTACCCGAATTTCTCCCCATTGTGTTTGGTAGCCTAGCCAATTGACTCACCCATTTGTTGACTCTCCCTATCACTTGTAATGTCCCTGACTCTAGGAGGGTGCAGACTAACACAGGCCTCCTCCAATGCTTGTGAAGTCAAGCTCTGTTCTTTACAAACCGCTGCTGATACTTTGCCACTGGGCAGCCAACAAGTGCCAGATCTCAAGTTCTGATCGATCACCTGGCAGACTCCTCATCCATCAGTAGTGTTGGGGAGACAGTGCCATCTTACCTGCCCAGAGAGAGCATGAACAATTCTTGTTCTCTTGGGCCCCGGCTGCCAATGGCAAGCAGCATGACTTGGAATTTGAACTTGCGATCCTCAAATCATAGTGACAGCACCTTAGTCCACTGAGGCACCCATGGCCCCAAGAACCTTCTTCTAACCTTTGTAGCCAAGGTACAATTTCTCATTATTACGACAATGTTGTCAAAGTTCTGTAAAGCTCGTCCAACTTGCAAAACAATGCGTCTGTTCATCTGAAGCAAAGGGTTACAGTTTAATGACTTAATTCAAGACTAATCAAGTCTGCTTGTCTGTTACTCTCTGGATCAGTTTCACGATGCTTCTCAAGCAGATCAAAGCATCTATTGTACTGTATGTCGATCACTGTGTCCCGATTTAATCTCTCCACATGAGGCTGACGTTCCAAGGGAGTTTTAATCAGAGCTCCCTTGGCCGCCCTCGTTCGCCAGAGTGCAAGCAGACTTCACATCCTCTTGTCTCACTCTTTTCCTCAGGCCTGCTTTCCAAAGATAGCCCCTGACAGGTGATAATAATGAGCTTTTATTATTCTCCTGATTGCGGCAGGTTTTCGTCCGCTTTTTCCAAAGGGAAGAAGGGATAGAGAAGAGAAATTGAGAGAGACCTCCTCCCACTTCTCTTCTCTTGCAGGAGATCTCCGCTCCCTTTGATTCGCTGCCCGACTCTTTCCCCAGAAGAAACTGCCCCGCAGATGTTGCTCCAGCGACTACAAAGAACGAAGCCTTTATGAGGAGAGAGTCTATTTCAGGCCCTCTGTGTTTCCAAGCTGTGTGGCTTTGAGAGGTGCGGGGCCCTATTCCCTTTTTTTCTGCTGAAGTCTTGTTTTTTATTCCTTCCTGAGGTATTTTTAGATTAAAGACCCCATTGTAATGACAAAAGCAAGGGTATAATGTTTTATGACAGTATCGACTTGTGATCGCACTTTGTGATTTAGACCCAGAGGGCCGAGGGGAAAGGCTACTGGCATTAATGAAAGTAGAAAGTGAGGAAATTCATTTTCACAGTAACTTGGTGGCTCGAAAGGACCAAACGGAGTTTCTTTTAGCAGAGGCGACTGGGAGATTTCTTTGCTTTCGGTGGGTTCATGAGTGAGTGCCAGGGGATCAGAGCTCCGATGAGCGCCAGATGAACTGCGACTTTGTTGCGCCCTGAGAAGCAGCATTCTCAGGCAGAAAACGTTAGCCCTCTGATATTATCTTTAATTAAGTTTCTGATCCCTGTTAAGAGCTGTGCAAACATTTTGTAAATAAGCCCCACTAAGTCACACAAACATCTTCCTCATTTGAGGCTTGTAGAGAGAGTGATTTGCCCACTCCAGATGTTTTATGTTGCCTGGGTCAGGACAGGGACCTTCAGTCAAATGCTGCATTTTCACTGGAGTGGTTTGTTCTTCATTCATTTTCTAAGAAAACGTGGATGGAGGAGTGGTGGAGTGGCAGTTGAGCAAAGCAGGCAAATATGTTTCAAGCAGTTTTGGTCTTCGAGCAATATGGTTTGAACAATACGGAACAATATAACAACATAATTCAACTGCATCTAAAAAACATAATCAGATATTTTAGCAGCACAGGCCTCCTCTCACCTGTTTTTCATCAAGACACTTTCATAGCTCTGTAATTTTCTGCCAGCAAACTCTAAGACAATACATTTCATGTGTTTTTCTTGTGTATTTTTGCAAAATGAGCAAAGTAAAGAAGATCACACTCATCTGCAGTTTTGGGCGTAATGCTGCACAAAGTAACAAGTAATCAGATTACTTTTTCTGTACAAAAGGTAATCTTAACCATTACAGTAATTTATTCTAATCATATTACAGTCACTAAGTTCTAAAAATCTCATTACTTGTATTGCTTTATGGACAATATTACAGGGGTGTAAACAGGTAAGGGGTAACAAAGGTGCCTGGCAGCATTTCCAGGGCACATAGGCCAACATCAGTCTGGGGGTGCACACAAAAATGTATTTTCACTTTAAAAAATAAAGAATGGGTGTGAATGAAAGAAGACCTATGCTTGTAGCCTTGTAGCATGGCTTTGACATGCCTCAGTTGCCTCAGAGAAGACAGAGCCCAATCTCACTTAAACAGGTCAGACTCGATTCTCCTTCAGTTACAGCTCTATAAGCTGTATATTTTTTTCTTAAAAAGTATATATATTATTTTGAGGTGGCTGTTTTCAGATGTTTCTAAGAGTACATTAGAAAGGAGTTCTTAAATACTAAGATATAAATCTTAGAATAGGAATAAATAGGAGATTTCATGTTATTTTTGTAATTAACAAGTAACACTTGTTGTATAGTAATGAGTAATGGGATTACTTCCCCAGGAAGTCCTGAGTAAAGTAATCCAGGTTGTAATTTGGAACTTTTTTGCATGGTGTAAGTTTCTGAAAGTTTGTTTTTTAGCATAATGTCAAAACCTTCAACTTTTAAAGAGGGAGATGAGTTGATTTGCTGTAACGTAAAACCCAAAGGAAGTATGACCACTTGCCTTCCAAAGAGTTCCACGCTGGGGCCTTCTCGGGCCGGACCCGCGAGCCGGAACTCAGTCTGAGGAACATTGTTTTACAGTGGAGAGCTGGGTGTTGGGAGCAGGGAGTGGCATGCTGCAACTAGGCCAAGCTAAGAAACCTTTTGACAGCCACCGGACATTGTTTTGCTCTGTTGAGGCTGGAACTCTGACCACCAGCAAGTGAAGATCATGAGGGGCCGAACCCATATGGATCACTGCAGAAACAGCACTGTGGGAAGATGGTGTGGTGGACACATGTGAAGTGTTGTAGTTTGAGCCTGCCATGAAGATGTCTTCTGCAGAAATGAATGTTCAAGTCATTTCATTGCTCCGGCTTGTAGAGCCAGGACAGGTTTCAAGCCTTAACCTGACACTAGGCAGGTGTTTATCCTCGAAAGACATCTTTATGGTGAAAGATTGCAGTTAAAGGGTGAGAGCAGGGCTGGGCTGAGTTTTGTCTGAAAGCAAGAGTAAGGATAGAAAGTTAAAAATGAGGCGGACTGCAAGAGGGAAGGGAAATTAAGACGCCTGGTCGAACATGGCCTTGATAAGACACTGGGACGAGTCCAGTACAAACAACCCCCACCAAGCCGTATTCTTCATTAGAAGCTGACGAACTGATATCTAACACACATGCACATTTGCACACATTTATAATTAGGCAAGAGTGACCTTTCTGACCAGAGTCTTTGCAACATGCCTTACCAAACTATAGTATTTATGTGAAAGACCTTTGATTTAACCTGTTTGTGAATAAAAAAGTAGAAAATGCTGATATTTTAGGAACATTTTTTGTTCTCCGTGATTAGAAAGAACCAAAAGCTTTTATTTTTGCTCCCTGACTCTGAGGTTAATGTTCAGACATAGCAAAATGATGAATAAAGCCCATAAAGACAGTAAAACAAGTGTATGTGTGTGGTGGTGTGTTTGTAGTGATGCTGTGGTATTATAAGAGATGAGTGATTCCAGCTGTTCTGTCTGTGTATTTTACTGCTCAGTTCTGAGAAAAAGTAAAAAAACAAACGAGTAATAATCCACTTGGAGACTTCACACATTATATTTAGTTATGTTACATGGCCTACACTAGATTATTACTAATGAGGAAATATGTGTCCTTGTGTAATTGCTATTCATTTGTCTAATTTTATGCTTTTTGATTATTTATTGTTTTTAGATTAGATTAAACTTTTGCCAATGTGATTGCAAACAACGGAACTTGACCTCCACATTTAACCCATCTGTGCAGTGAAACACAGACACTAGTGAACACACTAGGCTGTGAGAAGATGTGCCTGAACCTGTGGGCAGCCCTATCTGTGGTATCCGGAGAGCAGTTGGGGATTAAGTCATGACCTGTCTGGGGACTGAACCAACGACCTTCTGCTCACAAGACCCAATCTCTCCCCAGGCCACGGCTGCCCCAAAATGATTACTTTGATGATTGTTATCAGCTTTAACTTATTTTGAAAATCACAATCAAAATCTCATCTAAAAGTTGGATTGGACTCTTGGATCAACTTAAAAATGGATTCAAAAGTGTTCTTCCACTTATTATACTAATGTAGTGGCATGGCAAGGTGGGTAACACTGATTTCAGCTGCCACACGGCAGACTGGGGTTTAATTCCCAACCTGGACAATACCAGTAAGCTTAAGATGATCTGGATTAGCAGAGATGTTGTGTCAAATGTAATATGAAACTGGATAAAACAGGAGAGTGGTATTTTAAAGTGTAAGCACTGTATATAGAGGAGATTTTACATGCATACTAAAGGTGTAACATTATCTGTACTTGTATCTGTATCTTTTTAGAGCTCAAAGCATCTGTTTCTGTATATGCATTAGGGTCTAACTAGAACTGAGCAAGGGCACATTGTCCAATTTAATGTTTAACAGGCTTTAAGCAACATTTTTCAGTTTTCCAAGAATTTACCAGGATCACATAAAAACAAAGAAGAGCATAAAAACTGCTGACATGCTGCCCTTTGCCAAAGTCCTGCCTCTACCTCGGTTGCTGCTCCTGTGTGGGCTATAAGGAGCAGAAGCTCTGGTCAGAAGTGATCGGGAAGCATTTTAAAAAGCCACCAGCTAACTGAACTCACGTGTAGAATTATGGTTTTATTTTGGAGCTGAGTAAGGCAGTGATTAGGTCAGACCAGAGCAAAACTACAACAGACAAAAAACAACTGAACAATCTGGCTGTACTGAATACTATCTTGTGGGCTTCAGGAGTAATTCACAGTGAATAGTTGAATATCATATTTTATATGCAAACTACATGCAGTTTAAACAGTAGATATAAACAGTGTCATCACAATGTCTGGACAACAGACAGCAAGCTAAGTTTGCACCATCACACAATAACCACTGCTTATAGCATTTAGATGATATTTTAAGCTTGTTGTGCCACTATGGATAGAAATCCAATAAAACATTGTCCAAACTGAAAGTTTCTGTTGGGTGGTGCAATGTTTATTGCAATGCTTTTATTTACAAATTTCACCATTTCCTATACTGTACCCAATGACCCTCTAATGGTCAAAGGTGGTAAAGAAATATTAAATACACATAAACCTGACATAGCTCCTACGCTAGATTAAGCCTAAATAAATAAATTTATACTGAATATTAAAAATATTATAACTGAATACTTCATAATAATAGTAAAATATTTGGGCCACAGTTCTAGTAAATATTTTACACAATTAATGTTTTATTTAAATTTTTTCTTTCATTTTGTATATTTTGTCCTGACTGATCCATACATTAGTATTGCACTATATTTACTGATGAGATACAGGTCAGATAGAAGTAAGGAAAAATTGTGATAAGTAGGTGATGGAATGAATGAATGAATTACCTTCAACAGAAACTGTATAGCAAATAATGCACTAAACTTAAAATCCTTAAACTTCATCTAGCCACAACTGTAATTGTTACTCACAATTAACAACTATAACATCTGATTATTCAATTATTCATCTTAAGACTTACTAGTATCCAAATTCCAATTACTTATTAACTACATTACTATGCAACTCACATGTAAGTTAAACTGTTTATAAGAGTTCTGAATTAAACCTGTGGGCTTTTATTTTGCTTTTTATTTGGCCTTATTGAGATGCTTCAGCTGGTCTTAGTGTTAGCATTAGCATTAGCTTGTATGACCTGGTGCCAGACACCTACTGAACTGAGTTGAATGAGCTAAGAGCTAGGTTTGGGGTTTTGTTTAGAGAGCCCAGTTTGTAATTAATCTCTGGGTGGATGGTTTTGGGGGAGAAAGAGAGGGGGCTGATGGTGGGTGGGGGACCAGATTACAACCACATAAATAATCAGCCTCTATTCTCATTGCTGCTATCACTGTTATGGTCTAGAGCTGTAGAACTCCCACATCCTTTCCCCACAACAGGACAGATGCTAACACACACATACACACACACACACACACACACACACACACACACACAGATACATGCTGACCTCCCCCTACCCCACAGAGCCAGCCAGAGGTATTTTTATTCTCAAAGCTGATTTTAAGGATGTTGAGTCCATCCTGTGCTGTGATTTTCAATGAGGAAATGGCCTGGGCTCCCTCCCTTCATTTCTTTCTCTGGGTGTCTCTCAGTCTTGATGAAGCAAAGTCCTCATTGCTTATCACCAGCCTGGCTAGTGTGATGTGTTTGTTCATTTAATTTGTGTTTGATTCAGTCCACTCTACATGGAGCAAGAAGTTTTACCTGAAGGGAAATTTTATCACTCAAATGTTGCTCTTTGTTGACTCTAGCGACTAAGATTCTCATAACATTCCTCCTGAGAATGCAAAAACAAGACATGAGACACTTCTGGCACAGGTAAACATAATAGTCGTGGCATTAAAACTGAGAAGGTTCTGAGTCCTGGATGAAAAATTGTTGAGATTCATGTCAGCATTTAGTCAACATGAGCATTGATTAGATTAGATTCAACATACTGTTAATGTGATTGCACACAACGGAATATTACCTCCGTATTTAACACATCCATGCAGTGAAACACACACACTTGTGAACACACTAGGCTGTGAGAAGCAGCCCTATCCACGGCGCCCGGTGAGCAATTGGGCATTAATGCCTTGCTCAAGGGCACTTCAGTCATGATTTGTCACAAAACCAACTCTCTAATAACCAAGCCATAGCTTACTTGAGCAATCAGCACAAATTCAGACTTTATTTAAATCTCTAATACAAACAAAAGAAATTCTGCCTCATCAGATACTCAAACGTTTATGCTAGAAGAGTGAGGTAGGACAGAGTCATGTCCAGTGATGTCTCACACACAATGTGTTAAACTTCTGGTGGAGATTAAAACAGCTGTAGTAAAGCTTCTAAACTCTTCTAAACTCACCATCAACAACTTGTGAACTAAACACAGTGACACTGTCCTACCTCACCTTTCTACCATAGAAGACTGAGTATCTGGAGCAGCAGCATTTGTGGACTTTATTATAGTCTAGAAATAAATAAATAAATAAATAAATAAATAATAATAATAATAATAGGGCCCTTCTGAAATAAAAGTATAGATTGTCATGGAAAATCCTGGGTGATCCCAAACTTTTGAGCGATAGCGTATATGTATAAAAATGGCTTTGGAACGTAACATAAACTCACTGTAAATGTTTGCTAAATCGCTGTAGTGCTGAAGGAGGCTGGTGTATAAGATATAGGCTAAAGATAACAATGCTCCAAATTGTACAGGTGCATGTGGGTGTGCACGCATGAGTGCATGAATGCACGAGAGTGTGCAGTCTCAGTAGTTTACCTAAGTTTTTGCTCAAATTCAAGTACAGCTGCTGCAGTGTTTGGCTGGGAGTTGGATTTAGTCGCAGCCGCTCCTGTAAACAAGATGCAACTTTAATTTTTTAAAAGTACAAACATTGCTGCTGTGATAGATTATTTGTTATAGTTGGTAAGTCAGGGAGGATTTACTCAAGTGCAAGTGAAACCAGAGCAATAACTGAATAACTTTGTGTCTCAGATGATGCTTAAAACATGTATTTGAGTCATATTGCTGTTATGTGTAGTTGTAGTACAACAGAACACAAACATGTCATTTAAGGCATCTTTGAAGGCTGATTATTACACAGAGAACTCCAAAGAGAGTTCCAAAGCTCAACTGCGCCCTCTATCAGTCATCGGCCGCACCTGCACAGTTCAAATTTGTTTAGTAGAATGTCACACATTTTCAAGAGTTGTGCTTTTTAAACTCAAAAATAATAATAAAAGTGTTAGAACTGGAATGTAACGTGAGGGAAATATTATTTATTATTCTTAATGCAAAATAACTAAATGAATGTGGGGATAATTACTTTAATGGGCCAAAACAATGCAGCACACAGAGTGGCTGGCCCAGTAGGGGCTAATCACACAGCCATGTGGTTCACAGACAGCAATGCAAAGACGTTTGTAGGCTAATGTTGTTTCAATGTTATTCTTGTGTTTGGCGCATAACTATGGCGGTTGTGGAAAGAATGCTGTGGTTTTTTGCCAGGGTGTTCAGAGCAGTGCCCCTGCAGTCACACACACACACACACACACACAGACACACACACACACACACAAAGAGAGAGACACATATTTGTTTCTCTGAATTGTAAGGACATTACATAGCCTCCCATTCAATTCCTAGATACATACCTTAAACTTCATCATTATTACTATTAGCTGCAACCTACAAGTCTTATCTTGACCTAACTCTACTCAGACCTTTAAAAAATGGCACTTTCATTTAAAATGTAATGATCTACGCTGTGGAGACCAAGGAAGGATGGTCCCCACAGGTTTTCATCCCCGCAACATGGCACGCACATATGTTTGTGAATTGTGGGGACATTACATAGACTTAATCAAACCTTAAAACCCTAACCTTAACCTCAAAACATGTCTTCACCTTCAAATGTCATGGTTTATGTTGTAGGGAACAGTTTTGTAGAGTGTTTAAACACGTTTTGGTCCCCACAACATGGCATAAACCTGGCGCATACACACAAACACACTGTGGTGGTACTATACTAGTGAGGACATTCCTTTCACTTGTGTAATAGTGCATAAAAATAAACCTAAACTTAACCTTAGCAACCAAAAGTCAATGCTTCTGCTCTTTAATTTTTTCCCAAAAATGTAATGAAAATGCTACATTTCTTGTGATGACCAGCAAAATGTCCTCACTTTTACAAATCTGAAATGCATTGCTATCATTATGAGGACTTACAGTCCTCACCAGTGAAAAATACAAGAACACACCACACACACACACACACTTTGGGCCAAACTTTCTCTTTTTCTTTGAAGTTATAGCTTTGCAAGCCTTATCCTTTTGGAATGAACGTCTCTTGTTGTACTGTTTTTCTGAAAACAATAGCCTTGCTCTCTCATCAGATGAAATGCTTGTTTGTTTAAACCCAGGCACGTCTGTTTCCTGTTTCACACATTTGTTTGGACCATAGAAAGTAAGGACCAGGTCCTGACTTCATGCCACTTAAGAGGTTATAAGCCCATGCGCAAAGGAATATGTATGAAGGCTTCAACTATATTATGAAAAGAATGATGTTTAGGTGTTTCAGAGTCCTTTAGTCAGAATGGCCGAATTTGAATTAAAGCTTAGCTACTCTAATGAGTTTGCGTTTCACATCCTCAACTTTCACAGGGTCATCCACACTTATACACATATGTGTATAATTGAATCCACTCAAAAGTGCTCTGCTATTGCCCTGAGGCAATAGTGTCAATTCACTCCTCTACGCTGGACCAGAGAGCCCTCTGGTGGCAAAGTGCTGCCACTGCATTCATGCCAGACAAGGGATCAATAGTGTGCAGCTTTATTGGATCCAGATTTGACCGTCGGAGGCCACAGATGAATGAGTTTTGTAGTCTGGTGAGCAGCCCACATCGAGTTCAGACTGTCAGACATGTCTGGTGGGGGGTTTGAGGAGAAAGCGAGAAGGAGAGAGGGAGGGAACGAGGGAAAGAAGGAGGGGTGGAGGGCCTCAAAGTGAATGCCACAGAAAAAGAGTGTGGCACGGTAAAATCCGAGAGTCCCTGGCCGCCTTTCCACAGGAACAACACCCTCTCTCACAGAGCCAGGCGGCAGAGTGGAATGAGAGGTGACAGCGTATTCATTTCAGATGCTGTTTTTCTTTAAGCTCCAGCTAAAAAGCCTGGTGAATGATGAGCGCTCGCAGGATTTATTGAGGAGTGAGGAGATTTTACATTTTCTCCCAGGCCTCAAGCCCCTATTTTCCACCAAGGGATCTCTTTACTTCCTCCCAGTCTTATTTCACCTGGCTACTAAGAGATGCTAAGATGGATGCCTTAATGTTGTGTTAAGCACTAAGAGCGGGTATGCTGATAGGAATGCATGTGGCATGCAGTATATCTGGAAAAATATGGAGAACGCTTTATAGATCTTGTCCCAGTAATGATGTGTTGAACACTGACCACACAGAACTGTTCTCACCTCTGAAACACTTTACAAGGTTTAAGTTCTAGAGTTTTCTCAGACTTGGTGGACATTTGGTCTGGATGTCTATTTACAAAAGAAGAAGATGTGAGGAGGCTCAAAGTTATTTACATTCTACATTCTGTAGGGTGGTCCATAGTATACACTCTGAAAGACACTGCATCCATGTAGACCATAAAGGCCTTAACAAGGCATCTGACATCACTCTATGACATCATCTGCCTGCTGTATATGTGCTACTCTATGGCTGTGATGAGTGACATCTCATCAGGTGGTTCCAAAGCCTCCTGTAAATTTATAGGGATGCACAGCTCATAAAACGGTTGCAGTGGTTTAATTTAATACTTCCCCTTGCAAATTATTACAACACGCGTGAGTCGCCTGGATGCCTTTTCCAGGCTTTTTCCTGCTTGCCTGGTGGTTCATATGATGGACCATGAATCTGGAGAACTTGTGCTCAGCCATGAAATCGTAAGTCAAGCTTTATGAAAGAGATGAGAGAGAGCTAGGGGTGGTGGGGAGAGTCTTCCCAACATACTCAGCACCTCAACGTCACAACCCCCACCTTTCCACCTCACAAAGACAGAACCTTAATTCCAGCACAAAGGAATCATGATTTGCTCACAGAAATTAAGGCCTCATTCCAACTCCTTATTCGAAGTAAGCCTTGGTGCTATAAATGATAAATATCAGTTACAAGAACATTGATTAAATTAGCTGTGGTCTTTTGGTTAGGGATCTGGTCTTGGACTGAAGAGTTGTTTTGGACTCTAACCTGTCTGTGCTAGCAGAGATAATTATCTTAATGGAATCAAAGCACTGTTGTACGTCGCAAATGCTGTAAATGTAAATGTCTTGTGACCGGAAGGTCTCCAGTTCAATCCCCGGACAGGACTGAAGTGCCCTTGAGCAAGGTACCTAACCCCCAACTGCTCCCTGGGCACCATTGAATAGACTGCCCATTGGCACATGTTCTCAAAGCCTAGTGTGTTCACTAGTGTGTGTGTGTTTCACTAAACAGATGGGTTAAATGTGGAGGTCAATCTCCATTGTGTCACACTGACAAAATGTTGAATTTAATCTAATCTACATACAAACAAACTTGACTTCAGTGCTTTCTTTGCCTTCTGGTAAGCTCAAGTTGGAAACACATTGGCACAAACAAGCAGCATCTGTAAGACACAGTTGCCTGATTTCAAAGCAGATGTTTGCCCTGTTCTTATGGAGGTTGTACAACCACTGAGCCCGAGCTCGACCCAAGCGTGTTGATTCATGCTGTAGCATGTGGGCCTTGACGGGGCTAGCGTGAAAAACGGATCCCGCCCTACCTTCCCTGGTGCCGCCATCTCATTTACTCGTCCCTCTGGAGAGATGAGAATAATCTAGAGGGCAAGATATCTCCATCTCCTCTTCATCTCTCCTGCTCCCTCACTGCTCCAGTTAAATAAATAAGACATTAGACTGGAGGGCCCAGGCCTCCATTACCACAGACACTCGATGTAATCAGAGATGTCTATGCTACAGCAAATTCCTAAATAGGCAGATTTTAGGGACATGTCCCAGGAGGTGGTGGTGTGCCTTTGAATTGAGTTTGTAATGTTAATAGCAGCCAGAGGGCCTGATTGTAGATGATGGTGAAGGGGTCATAATTGTATTTAGGCAGACTACGCATAGAAGAATCCTAATAATATGTTGCTTTTTTAAGTTGGGATGTTTCCCACATTATCTATGACTTTTTTCTGGCAGGTACAGTGTATTGTTAGCTACAGTGCAAAATGATTCTTCAAGATTTCTTTGGTAAATGTTCTATTAGTAGCTGTATAGTACTATTACAAATGAACAAACTACAATGGAACCTCAGTTTTCATCATTAATGTTCTAAAGTGCCTGATGTTAACCAAAATGAATGATAACTGATGCAATATTTCTCATAAAAATAATGTAAATCCAATTAATCTGTTCCAGACACTCCAAAATATTAACAGAAATACATTTTATATAGAATAACTATAGTTTTACATACAGAACACAATGAGAAATAAATACAAAAGACTGATGAAATGGATAAATTAACATTTAACATCACTCTTACAGGTTTACACTCTGTTTTAGAGAGTGCCGGTGTGGTCCAGCTGGCAGCCTTTGTTTTGTAAATTTGTTTGTAGGCGGTAGTGCTGTGCGCCATCGCTTTAGATAGATAGATAGATAGATAGATACTTTATTAATCCCTTGCGGGAAATTCAGGTCCCAGCACTGCTGGCAGGGCAGCCGCTTGTGCAGCGCCAATGACATGTTTTAGTTTGTATCAAGGAGAAACAAAGAGAAACAAAGCCAGAATAAACAAGGAAGGCATTGATGAGTGACAAACACATGGGTGCATGCTTTGTTTTCACAGAATTAGCGGCGAGTCATGTAAGCATGCCAATGAAAACTGGTTGGATGAACAATAACTGGGACAAAATTTCCCTGAAAAAAATTGACAATAACCAAATTGTACGATAACCAGGGCAAATGATACCTAAGGTCCCACTGTATTTCAATGAATAAATACTTTTTTTAATTCTTTAATTCTTAGTTAATGAAAAATTTTATATTTGGTAAAAAACCTGCATTTAGACAGACTACTAGACTATATGCAAGAGTCCAAATAATTATGTTTTTTCAATTGAATTCAGCTGGTTCAAGTAATTTTCTGCTCAACATTCAAGTAATTTTCAAGTAATTTTCTGGTCCATGTTGTATATAAGGTCCTTATCATTCACATCAGAACATCATCTAAAATAAATTTTAAAAAATGCATTGTGAAACCTCAAAGGTCATAACTGTTCAGACTATTGCCTTTTTATGGATGTGAAAAAAGAAAAATACTGATGCCTTTGACCTTGGAGAGCAAAGAAAACAAATAAATGGTTCACTTGACCAAAACAAGCCTCACTTTTCAAAAGATGCCCAAATAACCAAACTTATTGGTCTTATTTTGGACCCATTATGAGAAGAATCAGTTCATTTGAAGATGCTTGGAACAGATTAATGCAAAAAAAGGAAGAGTGCAGTAACAAGATGGGTGGATACAATCAGAGGAATAATGAGCAAGACATTAAGAAGTCTGAAAACCAAAACTGAAGTCCAGATGCTCTGGAGAAACACTATTCATATGGTCAACCTGAACTTGGAATTGATGAGACAGCATTTCATAATAATGTGAAACTTCAGCTACTGCAGTTTGAGAGTGATACTAACAGGGTTTTGTAACTGAGCAGTTTTGAAACTTTATATGCTTATTTATTTATAAGTATTCATTAATATGTCCTGTTATTTACAGTGACGCTTGAAAAGTTACAAACCATTTAGAATAAATACCTAAAGCTTTATCAGATTGTCATACAAAATGTAGATAAGTTCTAAAAATAGGTAAAAAAAAAAACAAATCAAGCTAATTAAACACAAATATTAGACTTACTGTATATGTCTGTGAGCAATGGTATGTGATACTGTATTTACATATCTGCTCTGACCCCCTTGAGCAGCATTAACTGCACAACTGCAATAACTAAACATTTCCCATAAATGATTATTAGTCTTGCACATTGGCCTGGAGGAATCAATGAACTGCTTTGGGTCCTTCCACAACATTTCCATTGATCAATGTCATGACTTTAACTTGGCCATTCCAAAACATTCTACTTAAAACATTTTTTGTTAGAATGATTTTTGTGTTTAACGTCATTGTTTTGCTGCATGACCCATGTTCTTTTGAGATTCGGTTTACAGATAGACATCCTGACATTTTCCTTTAAATTTTGCTGGTACAACAAAATTTAAAACAGGCCAAAATCATGATACTACCACCACCATGTGTCACAAATGGGACACATTTTTAATACTGGAATACAGTGTTTTCTTTTTTAGTTTTATCTATCCACAAATACTGTTCAAGCCTTATGGCTTTTCCATGTGATCTTAAGCAAAAAGCAGACAGGCAGCAATATTATTGTAGTTTGTTTTTGTTGATATTGTTTTAACAAACAGTGGATTTCTCTTTGCAACCCTGCCAAGCAAACCATTGTTGTTCAGTGTTATCCTGATGATGGTCTTATGTGACCTTGGGTTCCTTTGTGACCTTAGAGACTATTACACACCTCAGTCTTGGCATACGTTTGGTGGAACACTTCTGAGGAAGGAAATAATGGTTTTGAATTTCCTCCAGTGTACTTTAGAGATAGATTTGTAACCTTTCCCAACCTGATGATTAACAACTCTTTTTCTGAGGTCATCTGAGGTCCTGTTTTGAAGATCAGACTTTTCTAAATCCCTGTTCTTTAAGTAAGTAAAACAGGGTATCTGCTCACACCTGATTGTCTCCTCATTGATTGACAAGACCTGACTCAAATTTCACTCAAATTACCTTCTAATCCTAAATGTTCAAATTTTTGCAATTCACAGACAAAATATTGCATCATTTTCCTCAATAAATAAATGGCCATTTTTGTCTAATTTGTTTGATTTTGTGCTCTTTATCTACTTTTAGGACTTATGAATATCTGATAAAATTTTTGTTCAAATTTATACAGAAATCTAAAAAATTCTAAAGGGTTCACAAACTTTAAAACACCACTGTAGTTTTGACAGTTTACCAGCAAACGCTGTTTGTTTAGTCCTTTTCCGATGCAACCAGATGGAAATGCATCATCAAGCCTTTGATGTGTCTTGAACAATGCAGGTTACTGTGCCACACAAAGTTGGTGAGCAACAATGTCACTTTAAAAAATCTTATCAATATATCAATGTATATATAGGAACATACACTGCTAGAGTTCATATTACAAGAGGAAACAAATGGTCCCAGTCTACTAGCTGTGCAAAATGCACATTTCCATGAAGACAAATTCAGGAGCAACGGCTACCTCTAGTTATCGGATATATTTCCTGTCAGGCTAAGGTGGCAGTTTCCTGCTATTGTCCAAAAGAATTCATGTGATCTTATTAGGAAATGGGTGTACAAAACATTTTGTATAAGAATGTGCTCATCTACAAAGTTGTTTTCTTATTAGTTGCAAGCTTACCACTAGAGTTTCCATGCATTACAAGACAATTGTGTTTCTTGTTCCTGGTAGTTTGCCTATGAACTTATTATCAGGAAAATAGTCTATTTTAGGGCAATTCTGATTTATATACCCTTAGTCATTAGCCCTTATGGTCAGTTATGAAAAACCGATCAGTGTGCTCCAAAAAACATCTTAGCAAATGAAACCTTCTTTATAGTGTCAGTGTAAGACTTTTAAATTATAAGTAAAATTTAACAATGACATTATTTACTTAAATAATTTACTTCAAACAAAGTCTGGTTATAATATAAGTTCAATAGTTTACCAATAAGCTTATGAGATTCTTAAAATGCAAATAATAAAATAAAATAAATTAAAATAAAATAGAATCTCAATTCAGTTTAATATATTTTCACTTGCTGAGATGTTTTAGCAGTGTGATTAACACAATATATGATATGTACAGTGAATAATAAAATAATGCTCGGGGCATGTGTTGCTAACTGAAGAGTTCTTCAGGAATTATTTAGTAAATACACTGGTGTAGTGCTGTTACAAATGAACAAACTAACCCTAACCCTACTGAAGATGAAGAGCTATATGCACTTCAGTGATGATAAAAAGATTGATTTTGAATACAGTTCTAAAGTTCACAAAAATGTGTTCTACAATTTACTCTAATGTAGTACATCACATTCAGTTTGGAGGCTAGTAAACTGAAAAAACGTTTTACAGGTCTGAGGAGGCATTGTGATATGAGGAGGATATTTCCACAAAACAAATACTAAACTGTTATTGGGTCTTTGAAGACACTTCGTGTGGACAATTTCTTGAAGACAATCATGTGAGATTCAAACTGCATTTTCTCTATTTTCCAAACTTGATGTAAAATGGAAGCAAAACTTTGAGATGGGAATTATTTAATCATAATAGCCCATGATTTTCATTATTCAAATACTATAACACATTTGAAAGCAATACTTCATTTGTTATTCTTTGGAAAATTTGAGATGTCATAATATTTCTTTGACTTAACATAATTAGTTTGATTTTTGCAGAAACATCCAGGCCCAATTCTGGACTATAATTTCCTATCACAATTATAAGTGTACCTGTTTAATGAACTGACAGAAAACTGCACACACATTGTGTTATATTTTGCTCACAATTATGCACAATTATGGTATGTAACCAAAACAGCTCTCACACAGCATTCTCTAAATGCAGACTTCTATGTAATCATTATTACACTATCCTTAAAAAGAGAGTGGGCATAAAAAAATAAAATCCCCTCAAAGAAAATCCTCTAAAAAATCTACTCTTCCACTATAGTAAACAGACTACAAATCATGGTCTACTGTTACAATATTGTTGCCTACATACTTTGTGGTTTGTTTATTTAGACTTGCTTACAATATCAAAATACAAGAATTGAGAGTTGGTGAAATACACAACATATCAATATACAAATAATATGTATTAATGTATTACTTCAGTGAAAAAATATACAGTATAATCAGAAATGGTAACACCAACATGTATGCATTAACTTTTCTTATTTTACAACTAGCATATATCTATAGTTAATATACAGTACCATTCAAAAGTTTGGACAAACTTCCTCAATTATATTTTTCTTACATTGTAAATTAATACTGAAGTAATCCAGACTATGAGGAAACACTTAAGGAATCATGTAGTAAAGTGTTAAACAAACCAAAATATGTTTTAGATTTTACATTATTTAATGAAGGCCCACAACTGATGTCTCAAACACATTAAGAGGGCAAGTAATGCAAATCATGAACTCTTGACAAGGTACAGCTGTTAACTGAAAGCCATTCCAGGTGACTACCTCATAAAGCTGACTGAGAAAATGCCAAGAAAGCTGCATCTAAGCAAGAGGTGCCTACTTTGAAGAATGTAAAATATTAAATATATTCTGGTTTGTTTAACACTGTTTTGTTTACTAAATAATTCCATATGTATTTCTTCATAGTTTGGAGTATTAATCTACAAAGACAATTTTTAAATAATGAAAAAACACTGAATGTTCAGAAGGTATGTCCAGACTTTTGACTGGTACTGTATACTTTGATCCTTATGTAAATCACAGTTAAAATAAGTGTTATATTCCAACTTACATTTCCATTCCTCAGTCAAATCAAATGTCATAAAGCTTAACACACCGTGAACTATCCAGCTTGTCTTGACTTTTAGGGTGGACGATGTGGCACATAGGAAATGGAGTTAGTGAAGTGTGGAGGTCAGTGAAGGTGGCCAAATATATAGTGCCACTTAAGTTATTAGGAAGTGTTCTCCGCTGTTAAGTGATGCATTATCACCAGTTTGCTAAACAAGTTTGAAAACTGCATTTGCAAAAACATTTTAATTACTAAATGAGGCTTATCTGAATTTTAGAAACATGTTAGAAAAATAAAGCTAATTTGAGACTCTTTCATTTAGGTAATTGGCTCATTTAAATTTTACCTCCAAGTGATATAAAATATTAAAAACACAAAGCTAACGTTTGTGTTATGCTAACATGTAGCCTAATCTGATATAGCCTAAATCAGTTTGTCCGAAAGGTCAGGACCCGACAATGAAGGGCAGAAAAGTGTCATTTTCACAGAGGTAAGCAGCTCAGTCCTGATATCTGTGCTGCGGAAGAGGGTCGGGTGTCCGACATAAAACTCCCACTTCATGTTTTTTATGGAGCTGTTCCAGTTTCACTCAGATTTCCCTTCATTACACGGTTCAACTGTCTCGCAGCTGGCGTGCAAGAAAGCCTCTGATTGGCCAGCGCGTGCGCGCGCGAGGCATCTGATTGGATAGCTCTAGTGGGACGTCACTTGATTGGTCAGCTGGCTGCAGTTGCCTCGCCATTCATGCGCCCTGCTCTGCTCACACACCTCCTCAAAATAACTCACTGTCATTCATGGTGACGGACTTTCTCATAGACGGGACTAATTATTATTTGAAGTGGAGAAGCTCGTTAAAGCTCGTTAAAGCTCGTGATTAACAGAGTGACAGGTGAGTGGGAGATGATGACATTTTTGCAGCTTTAGGTGTGAATGCGGTGCTCGGTAAGGATGTTGTTTAAAGATGGTGTGGAGATCATGAAGCTGTGAATGTAGTATTGATGATGTTATTGGGGTTTCGTTGTGTTGGCGGTTTTGTTGACATCACTTAGCGCTTTCTCTGTGATAACACACTTAGCTCCAGCGCGAGGTTAAGACGCTTAAAATGTAACTTTAGAGGCAGGCAGGTCTGTGTGTGTCTCCGAGGAAAGTCCAGGCCGATGTTTAACGGTCCTCCTGAGCCTCTCGTCGGCTAATTGGCTACAGATGGGGGTTTCTGCGCTCTTTTGCCGTTTCGAAATTGGACGCATTTGGGAAAGTTTATGAGGCGAGGCCCGGTTCTGGGCCGCAGGAGCCCGGACTCCAACGCGGAGCCCCCTGCAAGAATAAATCGAGCGCATTATAAGAGTTTAGAATAATTTATTCTGGAGTCAGGTAGGCTGTGCTCAGGTATGGGAATGCGCTAACCAAACTGGCTTTTCTGCTCGCGGTGACACACTGAAGGTTTATGAGGTGTAGTGAAACCTGATTTAAAAAAAAAAAAATTTATTCTGAAAATAGAACTATTCATCATTGCTCAGCTAACCTTTAACAAACAGGGACACATCGAGAGCTCGCAAATCAGATGTGAGACTGAATTTTGTAGTATAGAACATATCAGTCTTATTTATTTATTTATTTGCCTTGATTATATGATTATGATCTGTATATGTAGCCAGACATGTTCATGACCTATTCATCTTTTAGTATATATAATTTGATGTTTCAGTTTTAGTCTCTCGAATTTAATATTTCAGTTTTAGTCTCTAGAATTTGGTGTTTTAGTTTTAGTATCTAGAACTTAATGTTTCAGTTCTAGTCTACAGAAGTTGATGTTTCAGTTTTAGTTTACAGAATTTGATGCTTCAGTTTTAGCCTATAGAAGTTGATGTTTCAGTTTTAGTTTACAGAATTTGGTGTTTCCGTTTTCGTCTCTAGAATTTGATATTTTAGTTTTAGTCTATAGAATTGAATGTTTCCGTTTTAGTTTACAGAATTTGATGCTTCAGTTTTAGTCTCTAGAATTTGATGTTTTAGTTTTAGTGTTTAGAATGTACTGTTTCAGTTTTAGTCTATAGAAGTTGATGTTTCAGTTTTAGTGCTGCAGTATTTATTTTCCTTGTTCCACAGCCCTGCCCTGTCAAGGCTAACTGATGTAAGGTAGGGTTATAAAGTTATTTAATGGATGGTGGTCTAAAATAAAGATCTTCTCAAAGGCAAGCCTGGCTGCTTGTGGTTGTATTTTGACTAGTGCCAATGTGCCAGGCTGCTGTGGAAGAATAAGGGAGGGCAGAAGATGCCCGTCCCTGAACTGCCCTCTCACCCGGGACTGAGCTACACTTATTAAAGCGAAAAGTGCTTCAACATGTGCACAGCCTGAGGGGGAGGATGGGGGCAGGGCCCAGCTTTGGCTCACATCTGACTAAATAAAAAAAGAAAATGTAATAATAATAATAATAATAATAATAATAATAATAAGCTAGCAGTGCAATATTTTACTCTTTTTTTGGGCTTTTTAGGGCTGTTGGACTGATTTGAACTCGTTTCTGTCGTTTCTGCTCGTTTCTGTCACAAACACTTAAAGCATCTATAGTTTCTATCACAGCTGTCTGACTGAGCTTTACTGACTGACACAAATTCAGACGCTCATATTCAAAGAATGTTTGTCATGATGAGGGAAAAGTTCGTGTAATACCGCAGGGCGAGAGAGAGAGAGAGAGACAGAGAGACAGAGAGAGAGAGAGAGACAGAGAGAGAGAGAGAGAGAGAGAGAGAGAGACTTAATTATTATAGCCTACTAGAACTCTGCTCTATATAGAAACATCACTTGATGTCTGAACGAATGAAAGACTGAATTAAATCGTTCATAACGCCATTACCCCTACACATAAATAAAATACATAAATAACCATAGGCCATTTAAATCTTTATTGCACTTTATTATTATTATTATTATTATTATTATTATTATTATTATTATTATTATTATTAGTAGTAGTAGTAGTAGTAGTAGTAGTAGTAGTAGAAGAAGAAGAAGAAGAAGAATGTTTGTTGTCTTAATGTTATGATAAGTAATTATTAATTGGCATTACATAAAGCAGTTACTGCTATTATTATTAGTAGTAGTAGAAGCATGTATGGTTGTTGTCCTAATGTTATTATAAATAATAAATAATAATTAATATGCATTACATCCATTACTTATTATTATTATTATTATTATTATTATTATTATTATTATTATTATTATTATTATTATTATTGCTGTTTTTCCTCAGGGGCCGTGAAGTGAAAGTCACGCATTTTCCGGCTCTTTGTCCCATGAAAATGTTTCAGACTGTCCCAGACACTTCGTCTTACGTC
>BRDA01005487.1:25674-46801 GCA_036984385.1 Crenuchus spilurus | reverse complement strand
TTTAGGGTTGGGTGATACCACTCATGTTCCATTTGATCCCTGAGTAATTCTCATAGTAATATCACAATATTATAATACTAATACCGATTTTTGTATTTTTTTTTTTTAAAGTTGACATCAAAAGGTTTTTATTATTATTATTTTTGTTATTTTTGTCAAAAGAAAATCTGTTAATTTCAGTATTACACACAACAGTACTGACAAAATGAATACCCTGTCTGTTTAAAAATGCATGTGTATATAAATAATTTATTTCAAACAAAAATGTAAAAATGTTATTTAAAATGAAATTGGGATCAGGGTTATTGTAGTTATTCTTTTTAAAGTCACAATACATTGTAAAGAAACAGAAACAATGAGCATCAGAGGCTGATGGGGTCTAAACATTTAAATTGATATTTTCACTTAAGCATTGAAAAAGAAATGTATGAAGTATTGATGTTTCAGTATTGATCAACACATCTTAGCCTATCAGAAACTGTGAAGATTTGGTCCCTAATGTCATTGATTGATTCATCTCCAGCAGTTTTGTTTATTGTTGGCTTCAGTTATGTTCGCTGGAAATGATAATAACATTTACATTAACATTCTAACATTAGCTTGATAGCAACAGTCTTTTTGAATGCTGTGAAAGTTCACACTAAAAAACAATTAATACATTTGGTTTAAGTAATTCAAAATATAAATATTTACTTACAGCATATGAGGGATTTGTTTTAGCATTCTCAAAGGCTTATCCACGCTAGCAAAAATGATTTTAGCATTCTAAAAGGCTTGCCCATGCAACAATTGCTATGCATCACTGTATTTTTGCTTTGGTTAGAACAATATTTTTCTTTTTCAAAAATATACGGTGGTACTGCTGTATGACGCTATTACCATAGTAAAATTATTATGAAACAAACATGTTGTTTGGACACTAGGTGGTACTACCACGGTGGTACTACCATTGTAATACTACAGTTATGCTATTAATTTACTAGCAATAATAATACATCACATTAGTAGTATTACTATGGTAGAACTTTGCATTTTTGTAGTAATTCCATTGTAAAACTATGGTACTACCATCATGGGACTGTCCAAATAATGTTCTACCGTAATACTTTTGTAAGGGTTTCATTACATTCAGGTACATAGGATTTTCTTATAATGTAGCATTCTTTTGTCAGCCTTCAGTGATTTGCCTACATGCTACTTGTTGCTCTGGGCCATTATTTTTCAATTTGTAACTGAGCCATCCAAGAAGTACCTTCTAGGAGAGCAGTTGGTAGATCAGCAGTGCTGCTATAACAGTTGCAGAATGAGTGGAAAGTGGAAAGTGGCAGTAGGCCTGGCAGTCTTGAACAGTCGTTTCACAGAAATATTCTGGTGCATTAGAGCGAAGCCACGGTCGGGCCATGGGCTTGTTTGGTTAAGGCCAGGCGAGACTGGAGCGCTCCAATAAAAATAAATCTCAAATTAATGACGGCCTGGAGCGAGGGGCCAGACAGCTCACGCCTGGGCGCAGGAGCAGTCTCCACGTTTTGCCCTCAGTAGTTTGCCTTTGCCCTCTCTCTCTCTCTCTCTCTCTCTCTCACTCTCTCTTTCTCTCTCTCAAGTGTACTGAACAGTCAGAGTAAGGTGATCTGTACTGGGGCACAATTTCAGTTATAATATGTACAGTGTATAATAAAAGTAATTTACAAGCTTCTGATTAAAGTAAATTGATACCTAATGTGAGCAATTAAACCAATAAATAGGATATATCTCAATGAAGACCCCATTGAAGTTTACATTTTTTTTACATACACTACATTTAAATGCCTTCTTCATCTTCTACATCTACAGTTCTTGTTCTTTTGCAGTGTTATTACTGCTTTATGTGGGGGTATTCCACAAACCAGGATTTCTAAGTTAGCGAGATATTTTAAGCCCGGCATTGAGGACTGTCCAATAGAAATGTATTTTTCTATTTCTTTTTCATTGGACAGATTTGATTTTGAAATTAAATTACCTGACTTACCTGAGAAATCATAATTGTGAAATACCCTCCTACACCTTTTGTATTTGTTTATGCTGCTGATGTTATTGATTGCTGTTGTTGTACAGGAGTAATTCCTGGTGCTCCATTAAACAAAAAACACTTGCCAGTCAGTTATCCATGCAGAGTGCAGATTCTTAGAAAGTTGAGAGAAGCTTCTGTTGGTCATGTTCTGGCCACTTGTGGGTGTCTTGCAGTAACCATTTACAAACCTAACCAATCCCACTCACTTCAGGGCTTTTTCCCAATAGTGCAGAGCCCCTGGCTTCCCACCGGTCGTGGTTGGAAGAAATGTCTGGCTGTCAAGCTCCCAGCATTGAGCCAGATGTTCTGTGGCTGCCTGTATAAACCAAAGTGCATCTGTTTATTGGCCTTCAAAAGTGTTTGTTACCGCTGGACTCATGATGACCCGAGCAAGTGCCATGCTGGGAGCGATGCTGTTTTATCCCAATTTATGATAGACTTACTGGTTATCGGCTTAAATTGAGCTTTTCTGTTATGAACACTAACATTGCTCACATGGCATCTTATAACAAAAGTGAAAATGGTGAACCATAAGTTTGACTCACTGATGACTGGACTGCTTAGATTAGCCTGTTTATGTTGTGCAATTTTGAATAAGCCTGTTATCCTGGCCTGAGAGCTGATAAATTGTCTCCAATTGATTATTTTGGAACGATTACCACAGACCAACCACTTTTGGTCTCCTAAGAAACTTGAAAATCTAGAAATCTGTTTAACCATAAAGAGCATTTTACACTTTTAAAGACATAAAACCTCTAAGATCATAAAAGATCTATACCAATGAAAGGCTTTCCTAAGAACTGTATTCAAGCCAAGAGGCAATTAGGAACCTTTTAGTTTTCTACTGTAAGTCTACATGGAAGGCTTATTGCTTTGTAATATATTGTATTGTTTTGTTAAATTCTGCATGGTCATATTTTAATATAAAGCCAAGCTTATGTTCTGAGACCAGAAGAGTGATGGACCTACCACAGTTTCAACAGACCATATTTGGAGCTGTTTTGGCACTTTGAGGATTTTTTTATGAACTTTCTTTCACAAAATTAATGATATAGACCTTCATAACCTCTATGGAACATGTGATATACCACATAATAGTCCAAAGACTCATCCATAAGTTCTCAGGCAGAAGTAATAAAACATTACAGACTCATTAGCTCCCTATCACTCCTTTCCGTCTGGGAGAGAAAATTGTGTCTTAATTAAAAGAATGCCAAAGTCTCTGTGGAGACATGACTCTAGGCAAGCATGTTTCATCTCTCAGCTCCTGTGACTTTCGACAGCATTCATCCTGTCTGCTGCTATCTGTCACAATTACTTCCCTAAAATTTTTGCACAATATTGGTTATATTAAAGGTGTTGCTATAAGAACAAATCTAAATTTCAGGCCAAAAAAGCCTAGACTCAAATTTTGCATCAGTTACACCTTTGTGACTGCGTCCTGCTGGCTTCACTCAGAGATTTCCATTCAGGATTCCCCATACCCTGTTTTGGCTATGACAAAATACGAGAAAGGCTTTCAGATCAGTTTATATCTGCACACAAGCTCAGACAGTGCTGTTTTGTTCACCAAGAGCAAGGCCCCCTGACTCTAAATGGTTAAACAAGGTGTCTCCCTTAATTAGGGCGAGCTGCGCAGGCCCCAGGCGGGGGAAGCCTTGACCCCTAGCAGGATCCAGATGTGGGGGTCTCCAGGGGGGCCTCTGCAGTTCTCCCTCCCCTTGTAGACCCCCAAGTCTCAAGCAGACAGGCCAGTGGATGCAGACTCTGTCTCGCCCTGTTGCTGTCTCTCCCTCAGGCCTGGCCCTCTCTTTTGGGAGGTAGGGGGGTTGTCTCCAGGTCCGGGGATCTGGTCACGTTCTGCGTTGCCTCCATGTCTTCGGTCTGCTCAGTAATAATGCAACTGAATTGATGAGGGCAATTTTAGAAGGAAGAGAAAAATGTCTGGGGGTGGGGAACTGGAGATGTTTGCATATAGTGAAGAAATGAGGAAATAGAAATAGAGCGCAACTAAAAGTAGTATTATATTTAATGAGAGATGGTCATTCATTAAACTGAGTGCTTTCCATATCACATTCTTTTATTTCAGAAGATTAATTTAGAGATGGTGATAAAATTCAAATGCTGCTACTCCAGATATTTAAGCTTTTATGGTAGGACAGTGTCATTGCTTTTTAGCTCATTGTTGGTAAGTTGTTGACAGTGACTGTATAGGCTTAAGTACAGCTGTTTAGCACACATTTTGTGGCATTTTGCGATGTTGGCATATAAATTAGTCCATAAGCAACCTCAATAAACACCATTTGTCACTAGAATATGAGATATTAGTCCTTAAACAACCTCAATAAACACTATTAGTCACTACAATTGGAGGTAGTGTAAGCATTTTTCAGCTAGAGTATGTCTTTGAAAAAGAAACAGTGGTATCTTGTTTAAAATATTACATTACTTAAATTATAATTTAGTCACTGATAGTTCATGTCACACAATGCTTTATGTGCTAAGTTTACAGTAGATGGCTGTACTAAAGCCTGTAAACTGGCTGTCAACAGCTACTGGGTGACACCAAAAATGAGGTGCAGCCTCACCTTTCGACCACAGAAGTGTATATGAAGCAGTATTTGTGGATTTTATCATCCACCAGGATTTTATCATCCTCAAATACTCCAAACTGCTTAAAAACGTCATTAAGTATGTATGAAGTATGTGTTGATATGGGACGTGTTCAGTGTTAATGGGTGACCCCAAACAACGTTGGTGTAAATATATAAATATATAGTTTTTCGTCTTCGGTGCAGATGTAGTGTATCCATCCCCCTCTTTGCTTCGTGGCGCTGATAGTCGTGCAGCGCTGCAGTTCAGAGCAGATGTTTGCTCGGCGCTGCTCGGAGCTCTTGTTACTGCGGGACCTGAACGCGCGCGCAGGGGACGAGGAGAGCAGCGCGCGGGGCAAGTACCTCCTTCACTCCGGCTCACTCTTCTCCTCAACTGCGGCTCATTCTTTTATTCAACTGTGGCTCACTCTTCTATTCAACTGTGGCTCACTCTTCTCCTCAACTTCTGCTCACTCTTCTCCTCAGCTCACTCTTCTCCACAGCTCCAGCTTACACTTCTCAGCTTACTCTTCTTCTTGGTTCCAGCTCACTCTTCTCCTCAGCTTCAGCTCACACTTCTCAGTTCACTCTTCTCCTCAGCTCCAGCTTACACTTCTCAGCTCACACTTCTTGGCTCCAGATCACTATTTTTCTCAGCTCCATGTCACTCTTCTTCTTGGCTCCAGCTCACTCTTCTCCTTAGCTCACCCTTCTCATCAACCCACTCTTCTCAGCTCCAACTCACTCATCTGAGCTCCAGCTCACTCTTCTCAATAGCTCACACTTCTCAGCTCCAGCTCACTCTTCTCATCAGCTCACTCTTCTCCTCAGATTTCACTCTCTCTTCCTCGCGGCTCTCTTTCGAGGATCGGAGCAGTATATATCTGCGGGGAGGCTGTAAACGAGTCAGATTTAGGCGGAGAAAAGATGGAGAAAAGGCGCGTGATGGACGTGTTCCGGTTCAGAGAGTTCACGAAGGAGCGGATTTAATGTTTGGAACAGATCTTTACTGTCATGATTACATATCGTTTATTTTTTTAGATTTCGGTCTTAGCTCGCTCGCGAAGTTTGTGTGTTTACATCCATTAAAACCTTTTATCCAGTCAGCCGCTTTAAAGGCAGAAGAGAAGCGAGCAGATGTGTAACAAACACACAGCTTTGGCCTCCATCCCGTAAACATTCCCAACCAAAAACACTCCATTGTGTTCCAGTCTTATCTCCTTTAGACCAGTATCCTGCACACACACACACACACACACACACATACACACACCGCCACAGCTTCCTTCTCCAGTGCAGTGACTTCACTTCCCAAAACGCGCAGACCGTCCGGTGAAAGAGTGTGTGTGTGCGCGAGACAGAGACAGAGCGTGAGTGTGTGTGAGTGTGTGCGGCTCGCGCACGGTCGTGTTTCTCGGGCTGGAATTAACTGAGGCTCGTGTCATGTTCTCACCAGCGCCGGACTCCGCTCGAATCGGGACGAAATGGACGGAACCATTAAGGTAAGACGGGGTCCGGACCGAGCTTCCGAACTGCTTTCTTTTTCCTCCTCAAAAAAGTTTCCCTTTTCCTTCTCGTCTGAAAAACAGGGATGGGGGGTGTCTCTCTCTTACACACACACTCACACTCACACACATACACACGCACACACACACACACACACACACGGGAGAAGAAGCGCAGACGCACATCTGGGACGAGATGAAATGGAGACGTTTTAAGGGACTTTTGAACGTCTGTAGCTACGATCCGCACTGAGTCAGAGATGAAGCCGCTGCAGGTCAGCTGGTCCTTACAGCGCATGCGCGCGTTTCTGAGCGGCGGCGTGAACGGACGTTTAATAGCGACGTCTGATCTGTTTATTATGTGTCTCGTGAAAGCTCCTCACTGAGCTGAGCTGGAGATCCACTGGGCGGCGTGTTGGCTCGGTCGGTCTTGTTCGTCTTAATACACTTTTAGCCTCTGTTTAACTTCTAAAGTTTAAGAATCACACAAAAATCTATCTGCTGCAGTTTTTATTTCAGTTTTTACCACTTTGTTCGTTTTATTGGTCTGTTTATTGTGTGATCTCTCGAGACTGATAGGATAATGGTGACTTTATACACATCGTAGCCTGAAACGACTGAACGTTGACGTTGTGAAGATGTGTTTTTCGTTATAAAGGGGAAAATATGCTTAAAACTTAAGTACATTCCTTGCTGTTCCCCTCTGTGGTCATATTAGTGGCTTTGGGTGTGGTGCATGTGGCCAGAATGTCTTCAGATTTGATCATATTTGCCATTTTTGACTTTCTGTTGTCAAAAGCATCGAGTCTGTGTGAAAATTTAATTTAAAAAGCCATGTCTGCACATTAAGTGTGTATATGCTCATAAAATAACACTAATATTATAATAAAAACGAACTCTTAGTGTTTCTAAACTTCCCGTCATAGCAGGTCTGTATTATTTGTAGTTCTGATACAAAACCTGTTAATCAGTACTTCATTAGGTTAAATCAAGTGTGCTGGTGATGGGTTTAAAAAATCCATGTGATGGCTGAGGAACATCTGGAACCAACCTTGTTTTCCAGACTAACTCGTGAGAGCTAGTTTTAAAATGATTATAATCATATGACTAATGTTTTCACAAGTAAAATCACACTTACTGGCAAGATAAATAACATTTACAGTACCAGTCAAAAGTTTGGACACACCTGGACATTTTCCATTATGTAAAAATATTCTGCCAATACTATAGTCACAAAAACTATGAAGAAATACATCTGTAATTATTTAGTAAAAAAAAAAACAGTGTTAAACCAGAATATGTTTTATATTTTACATTCTTGACAGCTTTCTTGGCATTTTCTCAGTCAGCTTTATGAGGTAGTCACCTGGAATGACGTTCAGTTAACAGCTGTGTCTTGTCAAGAGTTCATGACTTGCATTTCTTGCCTCTTAATGTGTTTGAGACATCAGTTGTGTGTCTACTTTGAAGAGTCTAAAATCTAAAACATATTTTGGTTTGTTTAACACTTTTAAGTTTACTACTTGATTCCTTGTGTGTTCCTTCATAGTCTGGATGACTTCAGTATTAATGTACAATGTAGGAAAAAATTAAAAAGTAAAAAAAAAATTAATCAGAAGGTTTGTCCAAATGTTTCACTGGTTCTGTATGTAGTAAAACTCTTACATAGTACTGTATTTCTATCTATGTTACAAGTTCTTCTTCTTCTTCTTCTTCTTCTTCTTCTTCTTATTATTATTATTATTATTATTATTATTATTATTATTATTATAGTAGTAGTAATAGTAGTATTAGGAGTAGACATGCTACAGTTATTGTTGTTGTTGTTTTTCTGTAGTGCCATCAGTATAAAATCAATGATAAGTCCAACCTAAATATTTAGCATATCAAGCCCGCCTGTTATGTCTTTGCTGTCTTGGCAGGGGCACCGTCCTTGATTGAGTTTTAACTGTAGGTCTCCATGGTGTTACCCATCAAAAGGCTGTGCGTGTGGGGGTCCTCGAGCCATGGGGTTTCCTGTTCTACACAATCTGGTTTCCTGTCAGGTTTCCTCTTCCTCCTCAAACAAAAGCTTGGAACGCACTCTGTATCAGCACCTTGCCTTGCACCGTGCTGGGAATGTTTCAAGCCCATCCCAACTCGAAGGCTGGAGGAGCCTCTGTGCTTCACTATTCTTCAAATGATGAAAAAAGACAAACATGGTCTTTTCTAAGTCCAACAAACGCCCTCGTAATGCTTCCATGTGTTTGTGTACTGGCCCACAGTTGTGCAGAAAAAGTGTTGTAGGCGCTACTGACTGTAAATTTACGCTGCCACACTAGCACAGGCCTGTGGTCCAAAGTGAGCTGTGTAGGCATGGCTAATTTATGGTCTAAAGAAAATGGCACTTCAACTTCGTTGTAATGAAAAGTTTGGTTTCATACTTTTTTTGTACTCTGAGATCACCCATCTATATAGATGCAGGAATGTTGCCATTTGCCAAGACTACATTGTGTGTGTGGAATTAGATTTTCCTATTTTTAAAAACCCCTCTGTAATCTTGGGAAGGCCTGACTGCCAATCATGAATTATATGGTAGAGTCTGATATGTCTCAGCATATGCAGGGCACAGCCATCAGAATGCTAGTGCTGGTTCTTATCTGGCACTGTGGTGGCATTCCTTCACCCTGTCATACTTATCCTTAACCAGCTCCACTGCTGTGGGTCCTTCGATAGTGTGCTGTGCTGGCCCTGTCGATCAAGTTGACGGCGCCTGTCGAGGCGTTTGAGAGGGCAAAGCGAAAAAGTGAAGACTTCTGAATGCCACTTGCAGTGTTTATGTGGGATGTCTGCTCTGAAGCCACAGCAGTAGGCCTCACTTTGGTGTTCTTCATGGTCTCAGCTGCTTCACATTTTGCATAGTGTCATGTTTGGCTCAGCCGGCTCCCTCAGCTGAGGCTGATTCACTCTGAAGATTTGTTCAGTTTAATGCTACATGCCACCAAATCCCAAGAAAGCCACCAGTAATAAAACAGAAATGAGTCAAGAGATTATCAGGCATGTGTCAGGGCAGCTAATGATAATTAATTTAGTAATTAAGTATGCTTATGCATGAAGGAGTAACCCAGAAAAAATCATCACTGATTTCTTAAAGAACCTTCCAAGAGCCTTCAAAGAGCATTTTTTTGTATGTAAGTTTAAGTGTAAGTTTGTGGAGAAATCTAAAGGACCACATAATGTAAACACTAATTAAAACCAAGCCATTGTAGAACCTTTGTTTTTCACACTGAACCAGTTACTTTGACAATCTAGTTATTCAAGTTGTCTATATGTAAAATAATATAAACGTGTTTTACTGAATAAGATCAACAAAGTTTCAATAAGGCCATATGTTTCTTACTGTAAGTAAATTCAAAATATGCATTATCATCATGCAAATTGCTAACAGGTAATCATTAATAATTCATCAAGAAATAAAAAAAGAGTCTTTTCTGTCCCCGTAGATTAAGAGAACCATTCAAGATCAGGAGAACCATTCATTACTTTATATGGAATACATACCAGAGTGGCGCGGCAGCTTGGTGGTTAGGACATTTGCCTCTCAGCACTGAGGTCTTGGGTTCAAGTCCTCATCTTGTTGGAGTTTCCATGTACTCTGCATGGGGTCTCTGGTTTGTGAATTGGGTACTCTAAATTGTCAGGGTGTGTGGGTCGACTCCCCCGACCTGGGCTGGGCAAGAATAGTCTGTAATGTCTGCCCTCACCCAGTGAGTTGCTAGGGTGAACCCTGAACAAGTTTATGCAGATAAGATAATGGATGGATGGGATATATACCAATCAAACACATCACCTCTCAATGATGAAGCAAAATTATCTCATAACAGCAGCACATGTGAAGGTCTGGGTTATATTTATATTAGATGTTAAATGAACTCATTCCCATAGACAGTGTGTTGGATGCTGGAGAAAAATATTCAGACCTAAGTAACGTTGACAAGGTCCAGGTTGTTTGGTCTGATGACTTGGTTGGATTTCTGCAACATCAAGACCAGTAAAGTACACCAACAGTGGCCTCCGGATCTCAATCTGATTGATCTGTGTTATGTCTGCTGCTAATATCTTTATGTCAGATTCCACCAGATACGAGAGGTCTTGTTGAATCTTTGTGAGTCTGAACTGCTTTTGACCTGTTAGATCTGAGCCAAATTAGCAAACTGGTTTTAATGTTATGGCTGATTAGTGTAGACTGAAGAAGAATAGACTCTTAAAGGTTTTTTGCTCAGTATGAGGTTGCTGGGAAAACCATGAATTGAAGTAGATCAGTAACATTATGGGATGGTTCTGTACACTTTACAAGTGTTTCTCACACTCATACATCTCCATTACAAAGTGGTTCTTTAAAGAATCACCCAATGAAATGTTCTCTAGAAAGCCAAAAGTGGTTCTTCTATGAGGAACTCATTGTTCAGCACCTTAGAAAACTATTGTATTTCTTATTGCACTCCTGTTTTGCAGCTACGGTACCAAATCTAGACATTAACAGGTGCAGGGCTTTGGCAGGTGTTTATAGCTTATTAAAGAAGCAGAAGGAAATCTGTTCTATTGTTTTGGCTCACATAGCGAACCAAGTTTGGACGAAAACTGGAGGGAAAAAAAGAAAGGAAAAGCAGAGGAAATGGAGCACAGGTTGGGGAAAGATGTGAATGAAACTTGAACGTTTCTGTATGACTGAGCCTTAGCTACAATTGTGCCAGGCAGAATTATGAGGATGAGCGCCTGCGCGTGTAGACACTGCGAGGCTCCGGAGGGGCCCGTCTACTCAGTTTGTTTTCTTTAATAAAGCTACATCACCCCAGCTGAGCTCCTGCATCGAGGTCAAATGTAGAAATGACCTCAGAACTGTTACTGGGCTTCTGTTCGGTTTCTCTGGGTTGCTTGTGTTTGAGTCATGAGCAGGACAAAAGGGCAATCAGGACTTGTTTTTAATAAAATATACTGACAAAAAGAAGTCTTACGATCATACTGACTTCACAAAAATGTTTCCCCATAATCATTAATGTAACCATTTCCCAACCTTTCTTTATCCCAAAGAGTACAACAGGAGGCTGCCTTAGTAACTGCACCTTTAAGACTGATATGTGTAAATAATATCTGTTCTGATTGGCTGCCTTGCTATGTTCCTCATTCAGTAAGTACCCTGGGCTGAATATACTGTACAGGCAGAAATAAATAAATGTGGTGCTTTCTGTGACATCACAAAAAGAGTGACTTTGGAATGGACCATTTTTTCAGCATACTTTTGAAATCAAATTAATTTTCAGAAAAACAAGGACAGTTGTGTTTTCCTTTATACGGGCCCAATTCAGATATACTCTGAGTGGTTGTACTGTGGTATTGACTGACTGACTACATATGACAAAATTGTATACAATAGATTTTTTGACAAAAATTATAATGTACAGTCAAACCTTGGTTTCAGTCATTAATCCGTTCTAAAGTGTCTGATGATAACCAAAACGAATGATAACTGAAGCAATATTTCCCATAAGAAATAATGTAAATCCAATTAATCTGTTCCAGACACTTCAAAATATTTCCAAAAATATATTTTATATAGGATAACTATAGTTTTACATACAGAACACAATAAGAAATAAATACAAAAGACTAATTAAATGGATACATGAACATTTAACATCACTCTTACAGGTTTACGCTCTGTTTTAGAGCGTGCCAGTGTGGTTCAGCTGGCAGGCTTTTTATTGTATACCCATTTTCTGGGATCTCAAACACTGTTTTCAGTCTGTAATGCTGCATGCCATCACTTTAGTGTGATGTGTTTTAGTTTGTTTTGAGCGTTATCAAAGAGAAACATCAAGAAAAAAAGTCAGAGAGACAACAACAAACAAAGCCAGAATGAACAATGAACGTGTGGGTGAGTGACAAATGCATGCGTGGATGCTTTGTTTTTGCGAAATTCATGACGTGTCCCGTGGACATGTAGATGAAAACTGGGCGGATGAACGATAACTGGGACAAAATTTCCTGAATTGTATGATAACCAGGGCAAATGATAACCAAAGTTCCACTGAACACGTTTGTGCTCACGTCCACCAGAATCACTATCCTCATTCAGGAGTTTAGCATACCTCGTTTTATGAATCCACTGTATGCGATTCATAATTTCAGGTGAATGAACTGCTCCTCTTTGTGTCTTGAAGTAACTTTTCCTCTCGATTCCCCCAGGAGGCGCTATCAGTGGTGAGTGAAGACCAGTCTCTGTTTGAGCCTCCTTACGCTGCTGCCGCCCCACTGCCCAAGACGGACATGACAGCATCCAGCACTCAGGATTATGGACAGCAACACAAGATCAACCCCATCCCCCCACAGCAAGAGTGGATCAACCAGCCTGTCCGAGTCAATGTAAAACGTGAATACGACCACCTCAACGGAACCAGGTAGTACATACAGTTGTGGGCACAACAGATTAGTTCTAGCTGCTGTAACAACTGATCATACAATAGAAGTCCAAGTGAGCTCTCTAACCAACCACCAAATGTGTTTATTGTGTTTAGTGAGCATTCTGACCAATCTCAGACCTTCCAGATGAGTTTCTGTGGATGTTTGGATGAATCATGATCACATGCATATGATACAACAAATGCAACTAATTCTGTTCAAAATATTGCTGGCCAATATTTAACCAGATCACGTCAAGGTTTCAATGTGTTTTCAATGTATTTTATGACGTATGTAGCAACATTATGACAAGATGGTTTTCATCCATATCTAGTACAGAGTTTTGAGTCCAAGCTCATATGCCAGCATTGTGATTGGATAGTGAATTGATACATGATGCTCTAAATGTTGAAGGAGTATTTATCTTTTGTTAATGTTAATATGGCTTTGCTGTATTGATATACCATTATGTAATTATGTCATAATTATATAGTTATGTAGTATATTGACTTTAGGTATCAACAACCTAATGTTTGCGTTTTTGTCTATGTCAAAGATGGACAAAAAACATAGCAAAGTGTAAAAGATATAAAAGTCCTTCTTATAGTAGAATAATCTCACTAAAATATACTAAAATTTTAGTTGCCTCCAGAAACACATATAAAGGGGTTGTTGAAGGGACTGTCAATGGCCTAGAAGCTCTTCTAGAAGGCTTTGTCTACATCCATGGGTTCCATCAAGCACCATACTTCAGTTTTAGCTCCTCAAGGAAAATATATTAAGTTCCTCAGAGAACCACTGTACAAAAAGTGCACTGCACTCCCTTTTTAGAGTTAATTCAACTAGAATTCTGCTTAATTCAACTTTACCCAACTCAAAGGTCTTAGTTTACTCCAAAGTTCTTCTTAATCTTTTAAACAATAATTAGCTCCACATTAGTAAACTTTATAAAATGTGTTTTTCCCCCCCACCATGGACTCCCAATTATAGACAGCTGTAGCATCAGCGAGGTTTGAACTCAAACACTTTGACAGTTACTGCTACAAAAAATATAAATTCAGTGTTGAACAATGCAAAAGAAAAGCATGACATTATAATGTTAAAAGTAATGTTGGCTTGTTTAGAAGCCCATGAGTGGCACAGTGGTCTGTGCATTCATCTTGCGAGTTCAAACCCCATAATTGGGAGCCCAGGAGGGGAAAATGATGTCATTGTCTGAAGAAATGAGTCCTAGCTGGTGTGGAAATTGGATAAAAATATGTTTTATTTTATTTGGCTAATAATGTGAGTTAGGAGAATGTTTGACTAAAGTAAAAAAGTTTGAGTGGAATTAACTCAAAATTTTAAGTTGGGCATTTTCTAAGAAAAATAAATTAGGCAGCCTTGAGTATTTTATATTATACCATGTAATAAAATATCTGATCTTCTACTTATAAATATAGTGTACAGTGAAAGTTTGGTATCAGTACATTGACATAATTTCTCTGTTGTTTCATGGAGCTGTGAGAAGTTTACAGCAAATGACACCATGCTTTTATCACTGCTCATATTTGCCCTCTTGCACTTTTTGAGTGGCTGCTATTTTTTGACCACTGTAACTTCCTTCTGATCACTGTAAGGTACCATCAGGATCTTGAATAAGTTTCATTTCTAAGCCTCTCTTTCTTCTACCTGTCTCAGAGAGTCCCCGGTGGACTGTAGTGTGGGGAAATGCAATAAGCTTGTGAGCAGCTCTGACACTTCACAGATGGGTTACGGAGGATACATGGATGAAAAAAGTGCCCCACCCCCCAACATGACCACCAACGAGAGGAGAGTAATCGTCCCTGCAGGTACGAGTGCATCATAAAAGGCATAATGCAGGTTTATGCCATGCCTGTTTTGTACTAGGTTTAAGTGAGTAGTCTTGTTCTTTGGGTAAAGAGCTGTAGTTTACATTTGAGGGGAAAGATCTGCTGAGGTTAAAGCATGAATCAGCATCCTCTGCTGTTCTCTGATAAATGAACATTTACATGCAAGCCAGCATATCTATATAAATATAAGGGCTCAGACTAAGCTGTTCAATTTAGGGGTTCACTCATTTCTGATTTCATTTACACTCAATTTGCTTGATGGCTGATTTCTTTTTATTTTGGCCATCTTTTCATAGTACATGAAATGAACATTGAGAATACATGTTCTAACACCGAATACATGGGACAAAAGTTATGATATGATTCAAAATATCAGTCCAAGCTCTGCCAGAACTATCTCAAGAAAAAAGAACAAGATAGTCAGCTTGAAAACATGGAGTGGCAGCACAGTCTCCAGACTTAAACCCCATCCAGCTGATTTGGGATGAAGTGAAAAGCAAAGCAAGCCTACAAGTGTCAACATTTATGTGACGTTCTGCAGCAGATTAGTGAAGAACTGTCTGAAGAGTATTTGATGTCTATTGTAGAAAGAATGTTCGAGTGTGTTCAACTGTTACATCTGACAAATGTGATACTTGAATGAGTCAAAAGTTTAGATGCATTTTGGTCTATAAACTGATTCCATTATTTTATTTAACTGCTATGCTTTCATTTCAGAGTGCAATGAGACATTAAACTCAATCATTTTCAGTAAAAATGTTTCAAAAACATTAATCAACGTGCTACATTGAAATTATGACTGGTATTTATCATGAGTTATGCATAAATATGTTCACCAAAAGAAAAAGAATAAATGGGTGATTGGCAGTTCTGTTTTGAGCAAACATTGGCTGACTGTTTTCGTCAGTTTTGTTTTGTTTTGTTTAGGTAATGTAATGACCAAAACTTTCAGTTATCTGGCTATAGTAGTTGATATTTTTGAATATTGTTGAATTTTTTAAATTGAATGTAGTAAAACCTTAAGATGCATGATTTGGCCATTTACCTTGTACCTTGCTTGACAAATGTACATGTTTAGTATATACTTTCTGACAGCATATGTGTAGAAAAAACTTCTTCAAGCCCCAGAAGAACCACTTTTGGTGCCAAATACCAACTGATATATGAAGAGGATATATTAGACTGTATCCCTTGCTTATAAGTGGAACAAAGTGCAGAACAGACAGGATCTAAAGAGCTTCAAAATGAAAAAAAATCTAGAGAAGCACCCAAATAAATGTGCTAAAAATGGCTTCAGTATGTAACTCTACCTCCTGAAAATGGGTGGTGAAACAAAAACATCTGAGACCCTGAGAAAGGGTGTACAAAATAAAGGATCACACTGGCAAACTGAAATGTAGCGTAACTCAAAAACAGTCCAAAAAACATTCCAACCTAAGACCTGAGAGAGAGAGAGAGAGAGAGAGAGAGAGAGAGAGAGAGAGAAATATGCTCCTCAATGCAGTGGATTGAGGGGTGGGGGGAGTGACTAAAGTCCAGAGAAAGCCGAGATTGAGAGGCAGACACAGCAGGTAAAACTTGAAATCTTGTAACCTTGAACATATCGGCTGGGAATTTTTGTCGGACAAAGACCTAGCACTGAGTGTTTGGTGAAGCAGACTTAAATAAGTGAGACAGCAGGTGCACTTGCCTGTGATCAGGGGCAGTACCAAATACGCAGGTGTGGGCGGTTCCCTAATCACAGGTGGGCCACTGGCTCCCTCTGGTGACTGAGGGAAGCCTATCTGAAAAGTGAGGTTCATGCTGGCCCCTTGCAGTTTCTGATATAATTAGAAAATGCCTGTTGCTGTCATGATGACTGGACCAAACAAAATGGTTCATAATGATTTAGAAATATGTCTGGTTCCATTGACTTCCATTAAAGGCAAAGGAAGCTTTTTCCTTCTTCTGTAAATATTTCATTTTGGAGGGTATTGAATTTGCAAACAAACTTTTCATATCTTTTCGGATGAATCATCTTTAAAACTTTAGAATTTCCATATAATGTAAACATTCTTTGTTTATTAAAGTTATTTATTTAAGACCTGTACACCCAGGTCTTCCTTTATTTGTAATAGCACATACTTCATTAGCCATCTGTATTGAGTTATACATCTCTAAGACAGCTTTGCAGAATGACTAACAGCACACTCTGTTCCAGACCCATCTCTTTGGTCCCCAGACCACGTGCGGCAGTGGTTAGACTGGGCCGTGAAAGAATACGGCCTGCTGGAGTTAGACACGGCCATGTTCCAGAACATAGATGGGAAGGAACTGTGCAAAATGAGCAAGGAGGACTTCCTGAGGCACACCAGTGTCTACAATGCAGAGGTCCTGCTTTCACATCTCAATTACCTCAGGGAAAGTAAGTGCACCTCTCCTCTTCCTGTGTGGTTAAAGGATCTACCCGTAGAGATGAACTTAGTGTTAATACTTGATGTGTGTAGATTAAACTTTTTTGGCCAATGTGATTGCACAAATTTGATCTCCGAATTTAACCCATCCGTGAAATGAAACACACACACCAGTGTGAGAACATGTGCTCAAAACGGTGGGCAATCCTATCCACAGCACCTGGGGAGCAGTTCAAGGTTAGGTGTCTTGCTGAAGTCTTGGGGGATTGAACCGGCGACCTTCCGGTCAAAAGACCAGATACCAACCACCAGGCCACAGCTGGCCTGCATAAATAATACAGTAAATATTGTAACATATTGCAATATTGTGAGAAGTGAAGCTGTGTGTTGCAGTATGTTGATGATATCCATGATCCATGATGGTTTCTCCATTATTTGATGCCAAAGTGAGTGTGACTAAACTTGTGGCTACATATATACGTAAGTTCTGACCACTTTCAACACTCTTTTGGCTAGAAGCACACTGCAGCAGAGCCAATGCTGAGAGCAAATTAAAGAATGTTATGCTGATATCAGACTTCCTGACTCAGTGGCTCTCAAGTTTCTGTAATGTCAGACTAGAGACTAAATAATAGTTTGACTTGAGTCCAGCCATAGACTCTGATGTCAGTCTTACAATACAGTCATCTGCACTCATAGTCCAGTTATTGAAAATCATCCCAGTATGCTTTTAAGGCACAGTTTGTGTTTGTTTACAAGAATTTATGTGGTGTTTTAAGAGCCAAACTACAAAATTAATTGTGCCGTTATTGTGAAATGTTTAGTAGTGATCTCAGCTGTTGGATGCATGAATAGAAAATTAGCCAAAATTGTTTACTTTGGTGAATTACGTCATTTGATTTTGTTTCTGTACCATTATGGGGCAAATCATTTTTTTCTGATTCTCTGAGCTGCTGAATGGAAGAGTTACATAAAAGATCAATTTCAAGTTGCACGTTACACCGTGTCATAAAGGCTTCGTTCTTCTTTCGCCAGTTTAATAGTTTTCAGCTCAGGAAGTGACTGTTCCTGGCTCTTCTTATCCCCATAACTCCTCCGGACAGCCACGTTTTGCTTGGCGGAGCTGCTGCGACCATGAAGAATTTCGATAACCATCCTGTCCAAAGCATCTCCCCTCCTGAGTGCCCTCAGCCAGGGGCTGGCCGAGACGAGGCCCAGGTGCATGGCCTCGGGAGTCTGCCCAGTGAGGCACGGGAAAGTTTATCCCTAATTTACAAGGCAGCCTGCCCCATTCCTCTTCCAGGGGCTTTTCTTACATTATAGCTCTGCGTGTTTTGGCAAGAGGTCCTCTGTCGGGGTAGAAAAAGAAGTCTTGTCCCATCCAATACACCAGTGCCATCTATAAGCAACATGTCTCAGAGACGCAGTGCATCTGTGCATCTGGACCACATCGCGGAACACTGATTACTTGCCCCAGGACTGCACTCTTCAGTTGAATTTGACTTTATTGTCATTATACAAGAACTGCTTAATGGATAAACTTCCTCACTATTCACACATGCAACAGGCATGTTATATATAACAGAGCAAATCTGCTGGACAATGACAAACAATGTGCGTAGTGTAATATTGTACAGACATTATTTTGAAGACAATTATTCCAAAGAGATATAAAAATCATTTGCAGGACTAGTGGAGTTATGACTTATAGTGTAGCTCTGCATTTCTTTTAGCTCTAAAGATATAAAGGCCTTAGTTGGCTTAGTTGATGAACCCAACTGAATTCTGATGAACTGAAGTTCTCCCAACATAATTTTGTACACATTGTTTCTTCTGAAATCAAGGGTGTTAAATAGAGTTTACCCTAATTTTGTTGGAGTAACTGTCTCTGCTGTCCAAGAAAGACTTTCTACTAGATTTTGGAGAACTGCTGTGAGGATGTAATTGCATTCAGTGACAATTGTGTGATCATCACCCTTAACTCCAACTCATCCCAAAAGTACTGGATGGAGCACCATCATTCCAGGAAATGTAGTTTCAGTGCTCCACAGCTCAATGATGTGGGGATTTATATTCCTCTAACCCACACCTGGCATTATTTATGGTGCCAATCAGTTCATGTTTATTTGCTCCAGAGAGTTATATTCTATTGGTAGTGAGTTCAACTTAAAGTGGTCATTAGAAGGGGTGTCCACAAAACATTTGAATACATAATGTATTTTGACTGAAAACATTACTAGTTAGACAGCTGGTATTATGCTAGCACAACCAAAAAGTCAAAGTCAGGTCTTTATTTGCAGCCCAGAGTAACAGTGTTGCTCACAGGCTTTCCAAGTGGGCATGGACACTTATTAGTAAATACAGGCCTATGTTAGCCCCAAACGCTCTAAAGGGTCAGGCCCTGATGCCGTCAGCCCAGGATGGGACAAGGGGAACAGCTGGCTCATCCAAACATTATGACAGCAGCTCAGTTCTGAGGCGGGCGGGGTCCCGGCACTTAAAAGCAGCTCTCCTAAAATAAAAAAAGAACCAGGCTGATGGACTCAGCAGTGTGAGGTAATGGGAACTTTATTCCGTGGGTGTCAACGGTTTTGTGCAGGCAGCCATAGACACAGAGTGCATAACGGAGCCATTGTGAGCTGCAGGGCAGAGCCCAGTCGGGTCGAGTGCTGTCAGGATGCTTTTTTCTTCGTCTTTTTCAGGAGATGTTTGGAGTTTTCATTAGGGATGGTTGCCGCAGGACTGAAGCCTGGGCTTAAGCACAGGGGCATTGTGGATCTGCCCACTACTCTCCCTTTGATTTAGCCTCTGTGTTTCTTGGATGGTGAAGAAATGGTTCAGAATCCTCTGCTCAGAGATTTGAATTGCCTTGGCAGCTTTCCCAAATGAAAAATCGAATAATAATAAAGAGAGATGCTCCTGTCCTGTGCCTTCCTCTGGCTGAGGAGCTTTAGCTTCATTTTGTTACTGCAGGCATTGGGAGGAAAGTTGTGTTAACCCAAAAGGCAAGAAAAACCTTTTCTGGCCTGTAAACGACTCTCCTTTAATAATGTAACTTCTCAAGACTGCTGTTGTATTAATATGGATATGTCAGAAGAGCTAATAAATGGTGGGGGACTGTTTGTGTTTGTATCACACCGGCTAACTTTTCTGAACAAGCAAACATTTCAATATGAGCATTTTTCACACCGTCTGTCACTTTTAAATGTAAACTGATGAAACAAAGTGAAATTGCTAATGACAGTACAAACATTCACTTACTATTCAGTATAACAAACATTGGTAAATACTGTAAGACAATATGGGAATCATGGACAGCATAGTCTCTGAGGGTATTGGTTTTCTCCCCAAAGTGTTTGGAAGCCAATTGATCCACCCATTCATTGGCTGTCCCTATCACTTGTGGTGTCCCTGACTCTAGGAGTTTGCAGACTAACACAGGCCACCTCCAATGCATGTGAAATCAAGCTCCGCCTCTTTTCGAACTGCTGCCGACACATTGTTACTGGGCAGACAACACACTTGGAGGAAATCCCCAGTTCTGATGGATCGCCTTACAAATGCCTAAGCCAGCATTACATAGCAGTGCTGGGGAGAGTGCCATCTTACTGGCCTGGAGAAAGCACTGCCAATTTTGTCATGCAACATGACCTGGGATTCAAACCTGCTATCTTCTGATCATAATGACAGCACCTTTGTCCACTGAGTCCCTCGGAAGTTCTATTTGTATATTGAAATATCTCTGTTTATTGGGCTTTATTGTTTGTCCTGCCTGGATACTCAACTTTCGTATATAATGATTAGTGGAGCTCTCAGAATTGAGAGATCTTGAGTTGTTTGTTTAGTCACTTTTTATATGCTAAGGTATGATGAAGAAGGAAGATGTTTTTTAGATATTGTGTCTGATTTAGCATCTTTTTATAGTAGAATGGCAGACATCACTAGTGTTGTTTGCCTTATTTCAGGAGAGCAGATATGGGCACTCAGTTTAATGCCTTTATAGTATTGTCAGGATGCATAAGCCTCGAATGCTTTACAGTTTATCCAACAATATAGGTAGCATGGAGCTTCTTTTACATGGTGATATTCTCCTTCATGCTGATCTATTTTACCATTCTGAACTTCAAATACTGTTGGAAACATCTCTCATTGAGTGCCTGAGCATTATCGTGTGTGATTGTATCACATAGTGTACATTGTGTGTGTGTGTGTGTGTGTGTGTGTGTGTGTTTGCAAGGGTGTGGCTGGTAAATCTCCCGAGACTCCAGATATGAAGCCTAAGCCAATCTTTTTCCTC
>BRDA01005487.1:0-25574 GCA_036984385.1 Crenuchus spilurus | reverse complement strand
ATTGAAGAGTGATCCTGAAAAGTGAAGAAGAGTGATCCTGACCACTGAAGAAGAGTGATCCTGAAATTGGAAGAAGAGTGATCCTGACCACTGAAGAAGAGTGATCCTGACCATTGAAGAAGAGTGATCCCTACCACTGAAAAAGAGTGATCCTGACCATTGAAAAAAAGTGATCCTGACCATTGAAGAAAAGTGATTCTGACCATTAAGAAGAGTGATCCTGACCATTGAAGAAAAGTGATCCTGACTACTGAAAATGTTATCCTGACCTTTGAAGAATGATGCTGACCACTGAAGAAGAGTGATCCTGACCACTGAAGAAAAGTTATCCTGACCATTGAAGAAGAGTGATCCTGACCATTGAAAAAGAGTGATCCTGACCACTGAAGAAGAGTGATCCTGACCAGTGAAGAACAGTGATCCTGACCATTGAAGAAAAGTGATCCTGACTACTGAAAAAGTGATCCTGACCTTTGAAGAATGCTGCTGACCACTGAAGAAGAGTGATCCTGACCACTGAAGAAAAGTGATCCTGACCATTAAGAAGAGTGATCCTGAGCAGTGAAGAAGAATAATGCTAACCATTGATGTTAATGTTACGGCTGATTGGTGACTAACTCCTCTTAAAGACACTGATGTGTTATGGATAGAAAGTCTGGGCATCAGAATTTCTTTGTAGTTTCAATGAGCTATGAATAGTAAATAAACCATCATTAGTCCATGCTGTTGTTATTGCTGACAGTAACTGCAATTAACTGCAAATTTGAAGTATGCTGCTAATAGTAAATAAAACAAAGGGACCTTACTGGCCTCAAGATGATCGAGGACTTCAAGATTCTTTGAATCAGTGACTGACTTTTTGTCATAATGCTTCAGAAAGGTTCACTGAAACTTCTACTAGCCGAGATGTTTGTCAGACTTGGAATTTGCTACCATTAGAGTTTTGGAGTAACTACAAGTCAGTAGTTGGGGCCTCTCCACTCTCCTGTGTTTGATGCTTTGGGAATTTTGGAGCCAGGCAGCCATTGCTGGTTTTTCCTCTGTTTTGGCTTATGGTCCCTCCAGTTCCTAGGTCTATCAGACAGTAGTAACGTCCATCGCCATTGTTTTCTTTTTAAATTCCGAAGTTGTGTTTCGTCTGCTTGCTCTCACCCCCACCCCCACCCCCTTCTCTCTTTCCCTCTCTCTCTCTCTCTCTCTCTCTTTCTCACTTCTTCTATTTCTCACTCTTTTTCTCTCACACAACTGGATTGTGGACCTTCTCCTTCTCCTGGAAGGAGGTAGGCTGGCGTGTGTTTTTTCATGGCGATGGGGGTGAAAAAAGCGAGGGAAAAAAGGGCCAGGAAAACAAAGAGAGGTTGTGTGCAAGCTCAGCAGGCAGGAAACGTAACTCTCTCAGGACTCTCCCTCCCTCCATCTCTCTCTCCATCTCTCTTTCTCCCGCTCTCTCTTATTCTTTCTCTCTCTACTTTCTTTTCAACCCTTGTACCAAGTCTTGTCCCATATCAGTGTAGAGAGGAAAAGAAAGAAAGATGAAGACATTCAGACCTCGAATAAGAGAAACCATCAGAAGTTCTAGTCTTTATTGGCAGAGAAGAGGGATGTGTTAATACAGGAGTAGCAGCAAGATTGATTGATTCATCCATCCATCCATCCATCCCTCCATCCATCAATCCATCTATAATTAATTAATTAATGGTTTATCTGTCTTAACGAACCATTAACTAATGAACATAATTGTATTAATTATGATAATTATACATAATTATAAGTAGTTACATAATTACATAACCCTTCACGTAATTTTTTCTTTTTGCTTTTAGCATATTATTTTTACTCAACACTATAATAAATTATTAATTAATTGTGTATTTCCTTAACATTATTCATAATTATTTAATGTTGCTGTCCAAATAGGACACAGTAATGCTAATTAAGGAAAAAATAATATTGATTTATCTGTTTATGCATTTGTTTGCTTAGTGATACATTGAAAAATAATTATTTAATGGATTATTATGGTGTGCAGAATATATATATATATATATATATATATATATATATATATATAAATCTTCACATATTGTAGAGAAAATTAACATCCCAAAAATTCTATTATAAGTGTTTGATATAAAAGTGATTATATTTAATACATAGCTTACACTGGTCCTAACAAACTGAATCGTGTCACAATGGAATGACTAATTATTCTATATCTGTACAATTTTCTAGCCTTCTGCTCTGATAGACGTTATCCTGGATTAAACATCGTCTGGTTTTCTTCATGTTTGCTCTGCCTGTCTCAGAGAGTCAGAAAGTCTTTTATAGTTTGCTTGGCCACCCTCAGATACTACAGTATTGTTCTCAGTGAGAACTGTTGGCTCAGGATGTGCTGTGATTTTGAAACATGCGGGCTGTTTTTTCAAGTGCTTCCAAGCCAAATGTTTGCTTTGTTCTCAGTAGTAAGAGTGTTGTAGGTCCACCCAACACAGGATTTTAAGGACATTCACCAGAAGATGGCAATGTTAGCTCATTCTTACTGATAGAGCACTTGTGTGGTTGATGCTGTGGTTAGAAGTTAACTTTCATTAGTGTACCAGTGATTCTAAACAAATTGACAAATTGGCTTTCAGTGATACCTTATTATATATTATATACACATCAGCCAAAACTGCTTCAACCCATCAAGTCATCCATCCCTCCATCATCTTCTGCTAATCTGTATCTGGGTCGTGGGGGTAATAACCCAAGCAAAGTAGACCAAACGTTCCTCTCCTCAGCCACCACTTCTAGCTCATTTGGGAGGATTCCAAGGCCAGCTGAGAGATATAATCTCCCCATTGTGTCCTTTGTCTTCTCCGGGGTCTCCTCCCAGCTGGACATGTCCAGAAGACCTCACCAGGGAGGCATACAGGAGGCATCCTAACCAGGTGCCCAAACCACCTCAACGTGCTCCTCTTGACATGGAGGAATGGCGGCTCTACTCGAGTCTTTTCCGGATGTCTGAACTCTGTCAAGATTTTAGCAGCAGATGCTTTAAGTCCTGTAATTTGGGAGGTGGAGCTGCCACATATTGGACTTGCTGTTCCAGCACATCCCAAATGCTCAGTTGGATCAAAGTCTAAGGAAATTTGTAGGTACTCTCCACTGCTGAATGGAATCACCACTCAAGCATTGCAGCTTTGGATATACTCCTACAAAGTCATCTGGTCATAATTATGTGAACCTTGTCAAAATGGCTCAAATCTGCACATTTGCATATTTTTCTCCAACATCTAAAACATGAGAATGGATTGTTCACTGATTATCTAATATATCCAAGACCTTGTGTTCCATTGTTTTGAGATATTCAATGTTATTCACCTCATCTGTGAGTGATATTAATGTTATGGTTACTGATAACTGAAGCAACATTTCCCATAAGAAATAATGTAAATCCAATTAATCTGTTCCAGAAACTCCAAAATATGAACAAAAGTACATTTTATATAGAATAACTATAGTTTTACATACAGAACACAATGAGAAATAAATACAAAAGACTAATGAAATGGATAAATGAAGATTTTACATCACTCTTATGGGTTTATGTTCTGTTCTGGAGTGTGCCGGTGTGGTCCAGCCAGCAGCCTTTGTTTTGTACACCTGTTCTCAGGGTTCTCAGCCACTATTTGTTTTCATACTCATTTTCAGGTAGCACCGCTGCTTTACTGTAACATGTTTTAGTTTATTTTTTTGCATCTATCTGAAGAAAGCCAGAATGATTGATGAATGCGTGGGTGGATGCCTTGTTTTCACCAAATTGATGAACTGATGAAAACCGGGTGAATGAATGATAATTGGGACAAAATTTCCCAGAAAAACGTTGACGATAACCAAATTGTAATGCAAATTCCACTGTAGTCTTTTTGAGAATGTCAAATTTTTTGACGTTAAACAAATGGAAAAATTAAAAACGTTATTACTTTAGTATAACCATGCTGTTTTAGTTTTATGTGTAATAAAATGGCAATATGTCCAGGTTAGCAGTTTGTTGTTATGGAGGTCACTTTGGTAGCCTTCAGAGTGCTCGGGTGCCAAAGGTTTCTGTGTTAGTTTTAGAGATTAGTTCAATGTTTGAAGTGATCAGAAGCTTTGTCATTAAGGCCAGAAGGGCAGTCTGAGGAATGGGGATAATGATTAGCAGTAATAGTTGGCTAATTTCCGTGTGGGACAGAAGGATCTGCCTTATGCTGCGAGGCACAATGAGACCGTTTTAGAAGCACATATGAGAACACAGCGTCTGCCCAGAACACGCATGGGAAACATACAAGTGTCTCCTTGATTTCCTGCTGTCTGATGGCTTTTTTCTCTCCACTTTTCCTGCATTTGAGACCGTGTGATTCTAGAGTACAGAAAAAACAGCTCTGAGGTTTATTGCTGTGATAGCTAAATGTGTATCTCTGATGCAATATTAAAAACAGAATTTTTCGGTTTTGGCAAACGCAGATTGTGAAGTGATTTACAGCGAGCAAACCTTGAATGGAAATGTTTCATTGTGGGTTTTTGGGTTTTGTGTGAGTGTGTGTGTGTGTGTGTGTGTGTGTGTGTGTGTGCAAACTGGTCATTCTGTTGCAACCTCCTTAACTGTAATTTATGTTGGGCCTTATTCCTGCTTTGGGATGATTCTGAAAGCCAGATAAAACCACACGACTCTGACCAGATATCCTCTCTCTCTCTCTCTCTCTCTCTCTCTCTCTCTCTCTCTCTCTCTCTCTGTCTCATTCACAATTCACACAAACACAGACAGATCAGACCACCAGAGGGTCTCTTGACATTTCTCTTGTTCCAGTACATGCTCATGTTTCCACAAGTAGAAAAAGTCAACCACTCTTTTATTTGAAAGATCCAGCCCTGTCTGAATCCAGTGTTTCACAACATTTCAATATCTTGAAACATTGAAACACAATTATCTAATATAATTGTAAAAAATAAAATGACTATAAACAAGTAAACTAGTAACACGTCTTATTACAGTGGAACCTCGCTTATCGTACAGTTCGGTTATCATCAACTTTTATTGGTGGAAATTTTGTCCCAGTAATTGTTCATCCACCTGGTTTTCATCGGCGTGCCCACGTGACTTGCTACTAATTTGGCGAAAAACAAAACATCGACCCATGTGTTTCTCACTCACCCACGTGTTCGTCGTTCTTTCTGCTTTTGTTTTTCATTGTTTCTCGTTGATAATTCTCAAAACAAGCTAAAACATGTTACACTAAAGCGACGGCGCTCAGCACTACCACCTGAAGATGGGTGCAAAAACAAACAGCAGCTGAGCCAGGTGTACAAAACAAAGGCTACTGGCTGGACCACAGTGGCACACTCTAAAACAGAGCATAAACCTGTAAGAGTGATGTTAAATGTTCATTTATCCATTTCATTAGTCTTTTGTATTAATTTCTCATTGTGTTCTGTATGTAAAACTGTAGTTATTCTATATAAAATGTATTGTTGTTAATATTTTGGAGTGTCTGCAACAGATTCATTGGATTTACATTATTTCTTATTGGAAATATTGCTTGTTATCATTCATTTCCATTACCATCAGGCACTTTAGAACAGATTATTGGTGAAACCCACGGTTCCTCTGTATAGGAAATAGTCTTATATTAAACAATTTTTTTCTCATTTTTGTCCAAAACGTTGCTGTGAAACTGAGCATCTCTCTCTTCTCCTCAGATCCCTCGTATGATGCTGTACGTAGGGCAGGCTGGTCGAACAGTATGCACAGTGGCAAAGGTGAGCATACTGAAGAGCTTGTACATCATCAGTACTGAATTAAATGAGTTCTCATATTCGAGCTTGGCTTTAACTCCTTCAGCTGAAGGCTTTTATAGTTATTATATCCTAGAGAGGAGATTTTCTGACTGGCTGACAGATGAATAATGAGATACATATGAAGTATAATTAGTCTGAATGTTAACCAAATCAGCTTCTTTGTAGAGTACTGCTCTTTTTTTTGCATATATAATTTTACATAATTAGAATTCCTAGATATGGCAACCCAGGTTATAAGATGAACAGTGCCGTGTCCCCCTATACCAAATTAATGGACTCCTTTGCCTCTGCCTTGTCTATTAATTTTGTATAATAGGATCCCTTATTTAATATCAAGACATATGCTCCCATTCACAAGTTTCAGAACACTTTATTTCTAATTATTTTGTTGATTTTAAATTAGTAAACACAGAACAAATGAATTGGATATAAAATAAATCACAAAATTGTTTTTGGAACAAAATTGGAATTAGTTTGGAAAGTTCTTCCCATCACTGCCGCTGAAGATCCAAAAATGTGTTGCTCTGATTTCATTCATCTGTCCACTTCTGTACAGGAAACTGTCCCCTCACACAATGTCATTCAATTTCTATAATAAAAAGTATCTCGCTTTTACCACTTTCTTTATTAACTTCTGTTTTCTTACCATTAAGAAGGGCTTCACGAGTAATATACTAGAACCTGCAGTGTAATATTGTCTAAATAGTGGCCTAGAGGGTGCAGTAGCATGCTCTCTTCAATTTAGGACACCTGTTGATATTTTCAAAGCATCTCTGAACTGAACTTTAATTAACTGAAAATGTAATATTATTTAGTAGCTTCAGTTACAATGAAACCAATATATGAGACATGTAGTGAGGAACTGAAGTGAGGCCCCACTTAAAACCCTACAGTTTAAGGGGTTAACTTATATAAGTATTTGCTGTAGCGAGTGATCCATGGGATGGGGCCAGTGATTAGGAGTCCAGCTTTCGGTTGTGAGCTTTAGTGCTCCATTAAACACTTAGTGGTGCAACCAGCTGCTGGTCCTGTTTTCTTTGGACGAGGACTGATGCGGGGAGTGACATCGACTTAATGTGTCTGCTCACTGTCTCTCTCTCTCTCTCTCGGTCTCGCTCTCGCTCTCAGGCTCCCCAAATGTGGTCTCTCAGAACATGTCTAAGGGCACTGAACAGACTCGGCCTCAGCCAGGTAACACAGATCCTCCACTTCAGTGCCACTAAAAACATAAGGAAGCTGCTAAAAACACATTAACAACGTTTTCTGTTTTCTTTGACAGATCCCTATCAGATTCTAGGACCCACAAGCAGCCGACTTGCTAACCCAGGTAAGAATAAAGTAAATTCTACAGAGGATTCAGGACGTGTTTTAATCACGATAGCTATCAAGTTCTAACTTTTAAACTTCCAGAAAAACTTATAGTACATGTCCAAATTATAGCAAATTTAGCATTCATTCTCAATAAACACTCATCAGCTTCTCAGAAAGGTCTCTAAGACCTATGTTTAACACAGTAGAGCTTGGTTACTGGCTTTTTTGCATGTGTCAGGCAATGGAAAGTGATATACATTTATGTCAGTTGTCATGACAAGGTTATGTAGGCATCATGAAGCCTTAATCTTATGCAGTAAAGTGCTCTTTATTGTTGGCCATTAAGACACTGCAGTCTTTTTTTGGCATTCAATTTTAATGGCTAGCATTGATACATAAATATTCATAAAGGCTTTTTTCCAATATGACTTTCGAATATAAACGACAACTTTTATAACATCAGTTGTCATGCCACCATTGCAAGTAGAAAGAAAAGGGAAGGTGTTGTATCATGGTGTTGCATGACGATCTTCTCTCTTGTTCTCACACCCTGATTAACTCTCTCAATGTGTCTGTTCAGGCTCAGGTCAGATCCAGCTGTGGCAGTTCCTGTTGGAGCTTCTGTCAGACAGTGCCAATGCAGGCTGCATTACGTGGGAGGGCACTAACGGCGAGTTCAAGATGACTGACCCGGATGAGGTGGCGCGACGCTGGGGCGAACGCAAAAGCAAGCCCAATATGAACTATGACAAGCTGAGCCGTGCGCTGCGCTACTACTACGACAAGAACATCATGACCAAGGTGCATGGCAAGCGCTACGCCTACAAATTCGACTTCCACGGCATCGCACAGGCCCTGCAACCGCACCCCACTGAGTCGTCCATGTACAAGTACCCGTCCGACCTGGCCTACGTGCCTTCCTACCACGCGCACCAGCAGAAGGTCAACTTTGTCTCACCACACCCTCCCTCCATGCCTGTTACCTCCTCCAACTTTTTTGGCCCCACTAATCCTTACTGGAGCTCACCGACAGGGAGCATCTACCCCAGTGCCAGTGTGCCTCGCCACCCCAACACTCACGTGCCCTCCCACTTGGGCAGTTACTACTAAAGCCCTTGAACCCTTGCTTCACAACTCATGTGCCGACCACAAGCTGCACTCAGAAAAAAAAAGGATGCTGGAAAACAAGGGAAAGGGTTTTTTATTTTCTTCAAAGAAACGTGGCTAATTTAGCGAAAATGAAGGAACTGACTGAAAAAGGGAAAATAGAATGAAACCAATAAACTGGATGTCGTTGTCGATCCACTTCAAAATGGAGTACTACTTATTCACAGGACAAGTGACTGCTTGGTTTTATGTGCCTGTTTTGTCTGGAGCATTTTTGTTTTGTCTGTTGCCACATGTTCTTGTGCCTTTCTATCTCTGCATGCAATTTGGACCAAAGCAAACCCCTCATCATACATATCAAAATGACTTATTACCTTTAAACTGACTGAGATAAATTAGTCACTGAAAGTCCATAGCTGTAAATTGGCATGTTCTGCAAATGTGAATCTTCCGCAGTGCCTTTATATGGACTTGTTCTAAACTACACCAGCATCATAGAGCACAAAGCACATCACAAAGTAGCAGAGCGTGAATGCATCCCTGCGGACAATCTTTCTCTGCCACTGATGATGATCTCAACGTTTTGGGCCTGGGTCTGGCTGTGTGAGGTCATCCTCTGTCCATCTTGTTCACGATTTCTTCAAAATCATGTGGAGGATGAAGTTCCTCCATAAGACAAATACCTGGCAAAAAATGCCAACTGGAATGTGCTGCCATTCACCTCTCAGTTGTCCTCCTAACTGGAATGCTGGAGCACTTACCATGGCCGAGAAAGGCTTAGCTGGGTTTCCACAAGGTGTGTGCCAGGCTACGTTCTTAAAATACAGATGCCAAGGTTCTTTGCAGTGAATACTCCATGAAATATCCATCCAGGCATCCATCCATCATCTGTATCTGGGTCGTGGGGGTAACAACCCAAGCAAAGTAAACCAGACGTCCCTTTTCCCAGCCACCTCTTCTAGCTCATATGGGAGGATTCCAAGGCCAGCTGAGAGATATAATCTCTCCAGCATGTCCTGGATCTTCCGCAGGGTCTCCTCCCAGCTGGACATACCCAGAACACCTCATCAGATGCCCAAACCGCCTCAACTGGCTCCTCTCAACATGGAGGAGCAGCAGCTCTACTCAAAAAAATATTTTAGTTATCTTAAATGACCTTTCAGTGGATGGTTCTGTAAATGCCCAAAGGGATTGTGATGCCATTTTTCAAATTTCAAGAGCCTTCACATAATGAAATGGTTCTGTACCAGTTTAAGCTTGAGGAACATTTCTTTAAGAACGTAGCTCGCCATAAACTTGTAGTTTCATCTCCAGTTCTTCATGTCAATGACCAAGTCAGTATTAATGTTGTTTCCCACTCAGTTGGCCACCTTGCTGACCATCTCAGTGACTGCACTACCTTGCTTCTTCAGTATTATACTTCTCAGATTATTTAAGGAACATTTGCATTTGCTAGTCAATGTGCCAGTCATCAAAATCTCAGAAGGAACACTCCCATTAGGTCTCTGTTGTCATTAAAAATTTGACTGGCTATTAAATAAGATTGACGTTTTTGCCAATGTGATTGCACAGAACAGAATTTGACCTCTGCATTTAACCCAGCTGTGCACATTAGTGAACACACTAGGCTGTGAGAACATGTAGTGGGCAGCCCTATCCATGGTGCCCAGGGGGTCAGTTAGGGGTTAGGTGCCTTGCTCAAGGGCACTTCAGTCATGACTTTCCAGTCGCAAGACCAGATCCCTAACTACCAGGCCACAGCTGCCGACTATTAAAGGCGACACTGACCACATTTTCAGAAGTAAAAGGTTAAGTTCTAAGTGCTAAATCTATAGGACTCGATAGGAATTTCTCCTACTGCTCATCAACTGTGGTTGAGCATGTGAAGACCAAACAGGTTATTTTACAGTATATTAAGCCAAGCTAGGCTAGCGCTGATGTGAAAACTGTCTATAAGACAGATGACCAACTTTAATCCACTTAAGTGTTATTTTCGAAAGCATTCCAAGGTGGTTTTCTTCTCACCACTGTACCTCGCTGTTTTTTAAGTTCTGTTTTGTGTTTGTACTTTCTTTAATTTGTTCATTTTAACTCATCTCTCTGCTATCATTTCACTTCAAGCCAAAAACCTTTGTTGTAAAGTCCTTGCCTGAAGCTACTTAGATCACTGAACAGTTGAATGTGGACATTATGCAAAAGTACCTCTTTAAAATAAAAGTAGACTTTAAAGAATTAAACAAGTAAACAGTTAACACAGCAAACGGTTGATACCAGAGAGATCCTCAGATTCGCGAACGCTGTGCGTTTGTCAGACCTATTTGCTATTATTTTTTAATCAACGGTCAACTAGGCATTAAAAGCATCTTACTGTATAAATTATGCAGAGTTATTTTCATATGTGACAGTATTAAAAGATCAAGAAAATGAATACGAGTTGACCTCGGTCAAAATGCAAACGTTTTTAAAGCCGTTGCTGAAGGTAGTATGTACAGCATTAGTGTTTTTTAATCTGTACATTTGGGCAATAACTTTATGAATGTTTTTTTTTTTCTTTTTGTTTTTTTTTATGTGCTCTGTGCCTTGACAGTGAGGTGAAAGTATTTGATTTGTATTTTTTTTCTCTGTTTGATGATACCACAAATGCCTTGTAGACAATCATTTGTCTCTATAGACCACAATCATAAAAAACTTTCTCAAGTGCCAAAATAAGAGCTTTTCTCCAGCTAAAAATCCAAAGGCCAAGTCCTCGAAGCTGATTGGAGAATCCTGAATTAATACAGGTTTAATGTCCCTTTCACTGAACTCTCTTAAATATAGCTTTAAAAAAACACCCCATCATCTCTTCAAAGCATCACTATCTAATGAAGGAACTGTGCTATTTCATATATGCAATGTATTTTGGATATTATATATGAAAAAAATATATATATAATTTTGCAATTAATCTTTTTGTTACTATTGTTGTTCCCGCAATGTATTATACCTTTTATAAAAGGGCTCTGTAGATAAATAAAAAATAAATGTTTTTACATTACAAACTACTGAAATAAGTTTCTTTGATGTTTTACAGTGTGGGTGCCTGTCGTTTGACTATTTATATATATATATATATATATATATATATATATATATATATATATATATATATATATATATATATATATATATAATGGAACCTTGGTTTTCATCATTAATCGGTTCTAAAGTGCCTGATGATAACCAAAATGAACAATAATGAAACAATATTTCTCATAAGAAATAATGTAAATTCACATAATCTGTTCCAGTCACTGTAAAATATTACAGTCAAATATTAACAAAATACATTTTATATAGAATAACTATAGTTTTACATACAGAAAACAATGAGAAATAAATACAAAAGACTAATGAAATGGATAAATGAACGTTTAACATCACTCTTACAGGTTTACGCTCTGTTTTAGAGTGTGCCAGTGTGGTCCAGCTACTGCCTTTGTTTAATACACCCTTTCTCAAGGTTCTTGGCTGCTATTTCTCAAGGTTTTCACCACTCGTTTCCAGGTGGTAGTGTTGGGCGCTGTCGCTTTAGTGTGACATGTTTTAGTTTGTTGTGAGCATTATTAATGAGAAACAACCAGAAACAAAGCCAGAAGGAACAAAGAACACATGGGTAGATGCTTTGTTTCTGAGAAATTAGCGGTGAGTCACATGGGCATGCCGAGGAAAACCGGGTGGATGAACTATAACTGGGACAAAATTTACCAGAAAAAGGCAATGATAACTGAATTGTATGATAACCAGGGCAAACAATAACCGAGGTTCCACTTGTGTATATATATATATATTTCCCACATGTAGTTCATATATTAATTATTCCGTTCATTTGTTCATTTTCCAGATCTTAAATCTTTAAACAGGTTTCATGCCACTTGCTTGTTAGCTGGCAATAGGACATTTTTCCTAGCTATAAAAAAATTTAGTCTTGTGCGTAGGCATGTGATTTAAAAATACACAAATCTCTTTGTGTGTGTGTTTGGGTCTGTGTGTGTTTGGTTGGGTGGGTGTCCATGTGTATATTTATGTATGTGACAAACATGAGCAAATTCCCTTGTTTACTGGAAGTGCCTCGGCATTGCTTTTTGTCTTGTATATTGAGTCAGAGGGCAGCAGTTTTAAACAAAAGCATTCCACTGCCCTTTTAATTCACAAATCTGAGCTCACTTCCCTTCCATACACACCTTACAAAAACAGCTATTTTTAGGTCTTTAAAGAAATGATTATACCATTTTCTAATGACTTCAGATACAGTAATGAGCCAGGACAGGACTGGAGTGTGAACTGGAGCTGCAACACATTTCTAACAAAAGCTAGACCTCAACAGTCACATAAATAACTAGTTTCTGTCAAAAAACATCACACACAACTCACAACTGTTCAAACCAGCTCTCCCAGATTAGTTAGTATGTTTTAGGACATATATTTTTGTGCCCCTGTTCAAATGACATTTTGCTGATTTCTAATTTAAGTTGTCCACAGGGAAAAAAGAATTTCTCCATGTTTTAGTGCATAGTACTATTTTATGTTTGGAAAATAGTATAAAAAAAATGTAGAAGTTTATTGTAGATGATTTAATTAATTACGGTTAGAAAAATCAATAAATACATGGAGTGTAACTCTGGAGTGGCATTGGTGGTGTCACTAGTCTAGTAAGAAAATTATGCAGTTATAGTTTCTGGGTTCTGGATTTAAAAGCTAAAAAGAAAGAATGACCCTATCAATGCATACAAATCTATAAAATGTGTATGTCTATACTAATGTGTGAAACTTTAGTAAACATATATCCTAATATGATACTGAACAATTAAATCACACAAAAAGTGGAAAAAAAGGCTTACATCATGTTTTTCTAACAGTTAAGAGTCTATACAATTACTCATTAAATTAGTTTATGAAGTTGATGCAATGGGGTCGCAATCTCTGATGGCTGGTCATTACTTTGCATTGACTGCCCTCTTGTGATCAACATCAGAAACTGTGAAACTACAGAGCAGTGGTCATCAACCCTCTTCCTGGACATTGACCTTCCTGTAAATTTCAAATGTAAGACCCGTTCAGCTAATCAAGAACTTCTGATGGTGGATCATGTCTCAATAAGGGTTGAAGTGTTTAGGAAGGTAGATCTTGAGGCGCAGGGATGGTGACCACTGAAATAGAAATTTCTAACTTTATTTTTAAACCCAAAAGGAAAGTTTAGTTAACACACATTAGTGTTCAAGCACAGCATGTCATGATTTAAGAGCAGTTGTGAAAATAGAAGACTGAGACAATTAGTAGGGAAATTTATTGATTTTATTGATTTTTTAAAACATTATCTAAAACATTCTTATAACATATGTACACATTATTGCTTTTCATATGACCACACCCATATATTTGAGAAAGCAAACAGCTCCTGTTCTAAAATAAAGACGCAGAATTTGGACTCCAAACATGTCTTGTAATTGTGTAGCTGAAGACATGAAGTAAATAGAAAACTGTAAATATACCCTACCAGTCAAACATTTGGGCACACCTTCTCAATCAATGTTTTTATTTATTTTCCTACAGTATAAATTAATACTGACGTCATCCAGACAATGAAGGAACACATAAGGAATCATGTAGTAAACTTAAAAGTGTTAAACAAACCAAAATATGTTTTAGATTTTACTTCAAAGTAGACACACAACTGATGTCTCAAACACATTAAGAGGCAAGAAATGCAAGTCATGAACTCTTAACAAGACACAGCTGTTAACTGAAAGTCATTCCAGGTGACTACCTCATAAAGCTGACTGAGAAAATGCCAAGAAAGCTGCCATCTAAGCAAGAGGTGCCTACTGTGAAGAATGTAAAATATAAACATATTCTGGTTTGTTTAACACTTGTTTGTTTACTAAATAATTACATATGTATTTATTCATAGTTTTTGTGACTTTAATATTAATCTACAATGCAGAACATTTTTAAATTATGAAAAAGCACTGAATGTCCAGAAGGTGTGTTCAAACTTTTGACTGGTACTGTAATTGTTAAAGTGGACCATTTATTTAATGTATGAAACCATTCTCTGTGCACTAACATTGACATATAGACAATTGCCAATCTTAGCACATGAAATTGGTACGATTTTGTGCAAAGTTACTCTTTGGTTGCTTTGAACCTTCATTATGAAATATTAATTCACTGATTCAATTTTTCTCTTTTTCGCCCAGCGATGGACTGGCGCCCTGTCCTGGGCTTAGTTGAATAGTGTACTGCCCTGCCCTGCGCCCAGTGAGGGGGTAGGGGACTAACCGCGACCCTGATTAGGAATAAGCGGGTGTGATAATGAATGAATTCTTCTCTTTTTTCTGTGCTCCAAAATAGCAACACAAATAAGTCCAAAAATAAACATATATGCATCACATGTTGGAAGCACTGGCTTGGTAATTTTTTTCCACCTTCTCAAACTCCTCCTCATCAGTGCTGGCACTAGAATGGTGAAATTGGCTTTGCTCATTGTGAAAATAGTAGGCACAGGGTGAGGTGTCTACAGGAACCACTCTGGAGAAGTTGGAGTAGTCCACGCGATACTTTCCCTCTTTGTTGCGTGAGATGATTGGGAGGAACTGGTAACCCCACATGATTTCTCGAGGTATATAAGAAGTCCTGACTTGGCAGTTGGAGCTGGTGGACTCAGCTGTGCCATCCAGAAACACCACAAGCTCAAATTCCTGCTGGGGTAGAGTATCTACTGTCATGTGGAAGAACGGGCTTGATTCATCAATGATGTGGTACAGGGTCAAAGGACAGACAAAGAAGAGATTGTCTTTTCCAGCATCCACCATAAAATTAATGCTTATCTGATCCATAATGATGGTTTCGCCTTCAGGTGTGACAGTTGTCTTAAACAGCTTGCCATAGATCTGGCTCCCAATCAGCAAGCTTTTGCGCAAGTTGGCAACTCGTATGTGCAAACAGAGTCTGCCATGTCTGGGGCAGATAACAGCCATCTCGCTATAGGTGATGGTCTTGCTTCTCTTCATTGGGCGGGCCACTTTAGTCATAATCACTGCACACCAGAAGCAGATAATTATTGTACCAAAGACACACTGAAATGTGAAGATGGTGAGGGCACTAGAACAATATGGGGTCAGAAGTCGATAACCATATCCGATGGACATCTGGGTTTCTATAGACTGGAGAAAAGCACCAGTCATGTCAAAGAGATTTATAACACAAACACTATGGTTAGCAGATGGGTATTGCCACCACAAGTCACCATTAGCAATGGCAGCCCAATACCAGAGAAGTCCAAACATGAACCAACTCAACACATAGGAAGCACAAAAATGAATGATGACATAACGCCACCGCATTTCCATCAAGGTGGTCCAGAAGTCGAAAACCGAGATGAAGAGGTTTTTATACCTCACGCTGCCATAGGCAATGTTGCAGTGGCCCTCTTTGGTTACCAGGCGGTTCCTGTGAATCCGCCGCTCGGCCAGGTAGTGTCTGAACAATTGTGGCAAGGTGCGGGTCATTTTCAAAGTGAGAAGCTGAGGAAAGAATGTAGAAACATATTATGGAGTGTTAATAAGCAATGAGGGCATACACCATTTGATAAAAGCTGTAAAAGTCTTTAAAAATTTAGATTTTATTCGCTAAAAGTTTGAATTTGTAATGCGGAATTTATTAGAAAGTTTGCTTTAATGGTTCTAGAGAGATAATAAAACCTTGTCCAGAAGACATTTGTATTGCTCAAATGTTGTCTTTGATGTCTCAGGACTTTTAATAATTATTCTGCTAAAATTACTTAGAATGAGACAAATAGGAGACATGATAACTTCTGACATTCACAACAAAATTCAGAAGGCTTTTAGTCCTGAATGAGAAATGGTGGAGTTTACATTGAGAACTCTATCTTTAGTAACCATGAGTATTAGTATTTTAAATCTGAGCACAATGTGAGACGTCCTTGAGATCTGTACTAAAACTTGAGGAGATACATGAGAAATTACTTGGGTCTACCTGAGCAGCAGGAGACTTAAGTTAAAGCCACATTTATGTCTCCTTCTGATCGTATTGTTGTCTAAAGTCTTCAAGATGTTAATGAGATCCTGAGATCTTCCTTTCTTATGGAATGTATTTTATCCCCGTGCAATATTTATTATCTTAACATCTATCATGTTATCATTAACATCTATCCATCCATTATCTTCACCGGGTGCAGGGCAGGGCATTATACACTACAGTATCCTAGCTAAGCCCAGGACAGGGCAATGGCCAAAACACACTTGGGGAAAAATCTTTAAATGTACCATTTCAGAGATTTTGTTCTAAGAGCGATAATATATTCAATAATAAACTGTCCCTAAATTGATCCATACACATAAAAAATGACTATCTATGCAAGAAAGCATCTTAAAAATGTGTTCTTTTACACCTTAACAGCATTTATGTTCTTACTAAGTCTACTAAAAGTAACAATGTACATCATAAAGCAAATATCCCATTAAACCCATAAAAAATTTTGAGGTCTTAAGTGTAGGGTTTAGTTTAGAACTTACCTCATGGAGTTGCAGGTCTCTTGAAATTGTAGTGATGGTTGCAGACCAGTCTACAGTTTATTTTATTGCAAAACTATCATAGAGAGCAAATTTCTATAAGAAATTCATGAGGTCCTTCATTACATTATATTTACTTCTACCCTCTCTTACTCTCTCTCTCTCTTGCTCTCTCTCTCTCTCTCTCTCTCTCTCTCTCTCTCTCTCTCTCGCTCTCTCTCTAACTCACTTTCCAAAAACAGGCTTTTGTCTGACAGCGCCTTCTACCCAGCCTGGACTGTGCAAATAATGTTTACCTGTACACAGACGTCTTTCATAACATGAGAATGTACTAAGAACCCACTTCAGAGTTCCAGAAGCTCAGTTTCTATTACTTGTCTGTATTAAAAGCAATCGTTTAGGACAGTTTACTTTGCAGTAATTAATCATAATTCATGTTTTGTTGTTTATAGCATTCAAAGAGCCATCACATGAATACCACAAAACATTAAAACCAGTTGACCGGTGTGTGACTATGCAACCTGATACACTAAGAACTTCATGTTCTTTCACATTCTTCCTGAAACCAGAATTAACCCTTGTGTGGTGTCTGGGACTTGATTTTAGTGATTACCAAAAGAAAAATGTTATTTTTATTATTTTTCAACCTCAGACCCCTTGGCCTTCAGTGAAGAACATATAACACATTTTCAGTATGCACAACATGTACGGGGTGTGGAGGTTCAGTGTCCCTCACTCCTCCTACATGGCCTGCTGTTAATGTGTGTATGTTAGGGTGGTCAATATGATAATATATCTGGAATTAACAATGAGGTGAAAAACCAACTAAACTGTTGAGTAGAGCTGCGATGCTCACGATGACTGACTGAGTCTGTGAGTCTTCAAAAGCATCACAAACACTTGGTCTGCAATTCAAAATTTGTGATGTAATGAATATTTAATAGCAAAGCATAAAAACAGCTAAAGTCAGTAAATGCTGAGGTTACAGTAAGTAAACTAAACAAACTAAGCAGCATTGTTTACGGTCACTGAGCTTCTGTTAGTAACAGTTATATTTACAATAAATCTGATTTCATTTGATTGAGCAGAACCCCAAATATCAACTTTTCTTTATTAAAAAATGACACTTTTACTTTTCCACAGTTGTAGCATCAAATGTCAGGGTGGTAAAAATTAAAAATAAAAATTCATGCATATCCTGGACCACCCTAGTGTGTGTTTGGGAGAGAGATGAAGGAGAGACAGACAGAAAGAAAGACAGACACAGGCAGTGAGAGAGACAGACAGACTTAGAGAAAGAGAGACAGAGAGAGAGAGAGAGAGATACACATACACACAGAGGCAGAAAAAGAGAGAGAGATAGGCAGACAGAAAGAAACACAGAAAGAGAGATACAGCATGGCACTGTGGCACAAATGTGTTCAGTGGGACTGATATGTTGTACATTGTGATGTAGAATCTGTATCTGTTCAGTGGAGCTGGCGTTTCTGAGACTCACATAAATGTGTTAAATATTGTTTCATTAGATTTGTTCAAGTGAGCATGTTTTTCCATCCATATGTTAATATGGATTTTTTTCTCTTTTATGTTTTATCACAAACAAAGGAGAGTACTGTTTATAATTATGATCGAACATGCATACATATGAACTGTATATCTTTATTGCTTGTCATTGGGATAAATGACTGGTATTTTACATAAATTACGGTTGTATTGATTTATAAAAAAGCTAATAAAGTGACGGATCGACCTGATCGGTAAACATTAGCTGAGTTACAAAAACGTAAATGCACACAAGGGTTAAACATGTCACAGTAGTTCTTCTATCGGTTCAGACTACATAGGAGAGACTTCATTAGCCTCACACATTAACTCTCAGGTGCACAACATCTTGTGGCCAGTTGTTTTTTGTTTCTATTTGGAATACTGTCAGTAGGTACTCTGTAGGTAAGTGAAACAACGTATGAATTTTCCAAGATATGAGCCATTGCTCTGTAGATTTTTTCTTCTGAAGAAGTGAAAAAAATTAAAAAGTAGGAAAGAAAGTTAGTGACAAAGTGTAGCATAGTGTGCAAGTTAAATGTAGCAACAAATTGTCACATTAAGTGTGTAGCGAGTAAATTAAGTTAAGCGATAGAGCACAAAATAAAAAACTAAAAAAAAAATACAGTTTATTTATTTACATTCAAATTTACTACATATTGTTATTTTTATACATTATTTGTTATTTATAAAGTGCATTTTTGTCATGGGTGTGTTTTTTTTGGGAACCTGGAACTGATTAATAGCATTTCAATTCATTTTAATGGGGAAATTAAATTTAATATACGAGCAAATTTAATTATGAGCTCAGTCACAGAATGAATTAAAATCATAAGTCAAGGTTGCACTGTATTAATTAGTGTGGCTCTGTGTTGTGGCTCTGTTTTTCTTCCTTGTGCTTGAATAGTCCTTCCAAAATCTGAATAAATCAACAGTGCAGTGAACTATCACTTTAAGATATCTCTCTAAAGGCTTCGAAAAATAACTCTGGTTGAAAGTATTGCAAAGGACTCCTTAATATCTCAACAATTTCTCCTAAAGAACAATGAGATCAGACAGAAATATGAAGACACTTTAGCCTCCTGCTGTATTCTCAGGTCTAAAGTCTTAGTCCAGATCTAAAAAAAAGTCTCAAAATGTGCTTAGATTGACCAAAATAAGAACTCTTGTGTTTACTAAAGACACAAGCCTCATTCTGAACCCAAATAATCATTGTTTTTATCTGGGCCAGATGACAACTGGGTCTTCTTTTTGTCCCCATGATATTCACAAGATTCTCCATTACATATCCTGAGCCATCAAAGAGCAACAATTGAACAATAAAAAAATGTCCTTTTGGGTAATGACTTTTATGGTACAGCATAATAGCTTTATTGTAGTTTATTGTAATGCAGTTCAATGAATTTTTTTTCTGCTCACACTGCAGCCAATGGAGGTCATCACCTACGGCTCCCTTCCGGTTCTGATGCCCATGTTTATATTAGTATTATTGGTTGTTTTGTATCTTTAAGGGTCATGGACAGGGACATGGTCAACAAACACAGTGGTCAACAAACTCCGGGTTTCTGAGAAAACACCCCAGTGATAAACAAAACTCCCAGCTTTCATCTTCATCAAACATATTAAACTATTTGCACTCAACACACATCATGGAATAAATCCAGTTGGACCATAGACAAGTGAGCAAAGTGAAAATAGAGCAAACATTTAGAAGTTTAGCACTGAAAAGTGTCCAAGAACTGGATCACTTGATAAAGTTTTAAGTAATTAGATTAACCGTCTCAAATTGGCAAACCAATACACAAACTAATAATACAACCTCCAAGACCCTGCAGAGTTTTCCTTTAACAATGCCAAGTATATCAAATATCTTTTCTCACTGTGTGGACTGCACTGGGAAACAAGTTAGGAATAAAAGCTGTAGTACAAAACAATGTAAATCAATACCCTTTTCACAGTCCACTATTGAGTCCACTTAATTTTACTAAATATCTTCCAATGATCTCGTCAGTTTACATGTACAGGTCCTCTGTTAACCTACTGAAGCTAAAGACGTGGATACATAATAAGTGTACATTCTAATATGCAATATTATCAGGCATTTTCCTTTTGGTTGCTCAATTTTGGTTAATTTGATGCCCTCAGAGAACTTTGGAGAAAAACAGGTACTGGACCATCACTGGGTCACTGGATGGAATGCTGAAGAGATCTTCAGTATCTTTAGTTTTGGAACATCATTTGGGAACAACATATGGGAGCAACAGTTTGGGAACAACATTTACTTTTAAAAGGAAAATTGTGTCCAAGTTATTGTTCATCCACCTGTTTTCATCACTGTGCCCATGTGATTTGCCACTAATTTCACAAAAACAATGCATCCACCCATGTGTTCATCATTCATTGTGGCTCGTTTCTCTGGCTAAGTTTCTCGTTGTTTCTCTGGCTTTGTTTTTTGTTGTTTCTTCAAAACAAACTAAAACACATCACACTAAAGCGACGGCGCGCAGCACTACGGGCTGAAAACGGGTGCGAAAACAAATAGTAGCCGATAAACCCAAGAACAGGTGTACAAAACAAACGCTGACGGTTGGCCCACACCAGAACACTCTAATACAGAGCATAAACCTGTTAGAGTGATGGTAAATGTTAATTTACTCATTTCATTAGTCTTTTGTATTTATTTCTCTTTGTGTTCTGTATGTAAAACTATAGTTATTCTATATAAAATGTATTTTTGATCATATTTTGGAGTGTCTGGAACAGATTAATTGGATTTACATTATTTCTTATTAGAAATATTGCTTCATTATCATTTGTTTTGGTTATCACTTGATTCATTTTAGAACTGAATCACTTTAGAACTGATTTTAAAAAAGCAAGGTTCCAAGGTATCAGACTGTGTTATAATGAACTGAAGCTGAATTGAATTCACTCACTCTGTCCTGATTACATTCATTTAACTCTTTAAAATCGATTAGTTTTGAAAATCTAATCTGGAAAAGGAAATGCGGTGAACAGTATGACCACGATGTGCATTAAGGCTACATTTATATTGTTTGTACCAAAAATGGAGCTCGTCAGTGCATAGGAGCATTGACATGGCCAATCCCATTTTTGTATTTTGTGTAAATACATCTCCCACAATTAACACCATTCTGTGTAGAGGTAAACATTACCCAAATCAAGGCTAGCCTATGGGCATTATACAAGAGGACCACAGATGATAAACACTTTGTTACATTCACACTTTCAAGAGAAGACTAAGAGTGAGAACTTAAGGAGAGAAATCATATTTATAAAAGATCAATAAAAGATTGATAGTTTTAATCAGCATTATACCTTATTACTTTTGGATTTACGGGGCGAAACTTTCAAAGCAGGTAAGTTTCAAACTGTCTTAGCTGCAGAGCTTTGGCAATCTTTGCTTGAGACCATTGGTAATACCATATTTTCAGTCAGATCATTTTCAGATTTCAACCACATGACATCTGAAACATATTTTAAATGATTCAACCTCTTGTCAAAGGTATTTGCAGTCATTATTAATATTTTATACATATTTTCTCCCTAGATTAAGAGCCATTGGTGAAAATGGCACGCTCTTTGCTACAGCTGCTCATAGATTTCCTGACTAACTGGCAGATTCAGCGAAATCGCCTGGTGACCAAAAAAGGACACTGCAACATTGAGTATGCCAACACGAGGTACCGCAACTGGCTTGCTTACATGCTAGACATCTGGACTACTTTAGTGGAGATCTCCTGGACTTATGTCATGTTCTTCTTTGTGGCCTCATTCCTTGTCAGCTGGTTTGTCTTTGGACTTCTCTGGTACTGGGTAGCCCGTACTAATGGCGATCTGTCATGGCAAAACCCACCAGCTAACCAAAATGCATGTGTAGTTAACCTTTATGGTCTTACCACTGCCTTCCTCTTCTCCTTAGAGACAGAGACATTTATTGCCTATGGTTGGCGAGCCATCACAACATACTGCCCTGGCGCTGTTGCTGTCTATGTTTTCCAGGTTTTGCTTGGCACAATCATTACTTCCTTTTGGGGTGGGGTGGTAACAGCAAAGATTGCACTGCCCAAGAGAAGAGCCAAAGCCATCATCTTCAGTGAGCTGGCTGTCATCTGCCCTATAGAAGATGTTCTGTGTCTAAAGATACGAGTTGCCAACATGCGCAAGACACTGATGATTGGAACCCAAATTTATGGGAAGCTGATTCGGACGACAGTTACACCTGAAGGAGAAACCCTCATCATGGACCAGATCAACATAGACTTTAATGTGGAGACTGTGAAAGACAACTTGTTTTTCATCTCCCCATTGACTCTGTACCATGTGATTGACAAGACAAGTCCCTTCTATGAGATGTCAGTGGACAATCTCCACCAGCAGGACTTTGAGCTTGTGGTGTTTCTCAACAGTGTTTCAGAATACACCAGCTTCTCCTGCCAGGTCAGGACTTCCTACATCCCTCGAGAAATCATGTGGGGTTACCAGTTTCTCCCCATCATCTCCCGCAGTAAAGTGGGAAAGTATCGTGTGGACTTCTCAAACTTTGCCAGAGTAGTACCCATGTCAACTGCTCACTGTGCCTACTGCTTCCACAATGAGAGAGAACACCATTGGCACTCCAGAGAGGGCATCCACAATGAAGCTTTTGAGATGACTGAAATTAGTCATCAACAGGGGTGATTATCAGTATTTTTCAGAAATATTGCCAAAGAAACAAGCAGAACCTGATGGCTCTACCCAAGCGACACATTTGTTGATCCCTTTTGCATTGACATGTCACTGTAAAATATAATGAGCAAGTATAAAGAATACATCTACAGCACAGGTACCTCATAGTATAAAAAACTATGTAAAAGTGCAATTAAACTGTTGTCACAAATAAATGGTATTTATGGTGTTTCTTGTCCAGTATAACAAATATGAACATTGTTTTGTTTGTTTGCCAATGCATTGTCAAACCAAAAAATTTGAATACATGACCTTTTATGTAAATCTATAATATGCACAAAATGTATATGCTAATGTAAATCTTTTACTTGACATAAAACACATAATTGAATGCCTTTTGAATAAATGTAAAGGCAATATAAATCAGTTCTACAGATACCTCCTTGATATGCTAATTTGGACATGTATAAAAATAAATAAATAATCAGAAATAATCATCCTTCATTATTATTATTATTATTATTATTATTATTATTATTATTATTATTATTATTATTATTAGTAGTAGTAGTAGTAGTAGTAGTAGTAGTAGTAGTAGTAATAGTGGATCTATTAGTAGTAGTAGTAGTATTGATATTATTAGTAGTAGTACTACTAGTAGTAGTTGTTGTAGTAGTAGATGTATTATTATTATTATTATTATTATTATTATTTATTATAAGTAGTAGTAGTAGTAGTAGATGTATTATTATTATTACTATTAGTAGTAGTAGTAGTAGTAGTAGTAGTAGTAGTATAGTTTTTTGTTTGTTTGTTAGTTTTTTTTTACATATCTAATACATTAAATATTTTGCCTAAACAATTATTTCCTCCAAAAAATTATTAAAAATGAATAATTAAAGCAGAACTCTAGCTCAGTGAAAGTGCTCTGTAGTGGTTAAACTTAATATTTCAAATGAAATTATATTAAAATAAAATAGGACATTTGAAGTCATTGCTTTAATATATTAATGGATGGACAAGGTGAGTTGGAGTGAAATAACCTCTATTTACAATCAACCCTAGAATTATTGGTTCCCTCCAAAACTGGCCAGAATCATTGTTTTGTTTATAAGTTATAAACAAACATAAAGGGAAAGATGTCACCTCTATTTTTTTTTTTCTTTTATTGCGTCAATTCCCCAGGTGTTTGTGATCATTTCTTGTTTCCCTGGGGCATAAATATAAGGTTACACAAAGGCATTATTCACTGGAAATATGATTATTTAGACAAGATACCAGTAAAATTAAAGCAGTTGAAGTGCTTTAAAGCATTTATGCACTGTTATTTCCTTCATCCTATGTGAATATTGGGGATGCCAGTCATTTTCCTTAAAATGTGTAGAAAGGAAGACATTTTTTCTTGCTCTAAAACTGTAAAACACAAATATGCAGCCATTGATAAACCCATTTGTTTAAACATCACTTAATGAACACAAAATCTTGACTTCATTTGTATGAAGAGTGCCAATAATTTGGGACGGACCTTGATCAATGTGCATTTCCTGTCCTCACTAACAAATAAAAGAGTGAAACAAATCAGATAAAAATATATATATATTAACACTTCATTTGTTAATATACATCAATTTCTACATTTGGGGCCTGTAACACGCTGCAAAAAAAAAAACACATGGGAAACATGTACTGTGGTCAGAATAACCAGTATTCCAAGTCTTTTTTGGCAGAAATTCAGGTGTTGTGCTTTAGACCAAAGAACTATCCAGACTGTTTTCAGCAACAAGTTCAAAAAGGCATCGTCTGCACATCTTTGCTCCTCAAAGCCACTGTGGATTTTGTGCTGAATCATGATTACAATCACCAGGCCTGAAAAGCAGTAGTGGATGTATATTAACAAGCAAAGTGAAATTGACCAGATAAAGTATGCTTATTTTGGGTTCATACTGTCTGCAATGAAATTAAGTAGAAAAAAAACACTTTTATTCATTTTCATATACTGTCCCAACTTCTATTGATCAGAGGTTATATAATACAAACAGGCAACATCTAAAGATGTGGCATCTTGTGTAGGGGATGGTTTCAGTCACGCACAGCCATATGATTTCTTGGTACTGTGCTTATGGCAAAGTACATGTGGGATGGTTTGTTTGTTTTGCACTGACACTGTGGGTCATAGTGGCTCTGGTCACAAACAAACAAAGGTCTACTTTTTCATATTTACAGTATTATGCAAAAGTCCCAGGAACTCTACCAGTCAATTTCATTCAGTAGTTTTTTATTTTTTAAAAATGGTCTGTATTGTAGATTAATACTAAAACATCTAGTAAATTCTAGAGTCCGACCGATATGGATTTTGGGGTGGCCGATACAATACCGATAATAAAGAGGAAGAAAATGCCAATAACGATATATCGGCCGATATTTTTTTACAATTTGTATTCATTTATATACAAACCGGATTCCAAAAAAGTTGGGACACTAAACAAATTGTGAATAAAAACTGAATGCAATGATGTGGAGATGGCAAATGTCAAT